>RQTK01000722.1:197717-207717 GCA_003991915.1 Elysia chlorotica
TTCTTCTTCTTCTTCTTCTTCTTCTTCTTCTTCTTCTTCTTCTTCTTCTTCTTCTTCTTCTTCTTCTTCTTCTTCTTGATGTTGTTGATGTTGTTTTTGTTGTTGTTGTTGTTGTTGTTACTTAGCGATTAACGTCAACATTTATAGACAGTATTGTGGACGAGCCACACGTTGCCATTGATACCATGGGCTAGTGTGATGGCCTCTAACTATATTTTATCTATTAATGTTAAAGCGGTTGATCGTTGTACAGGCACAGGTGTACGTAAAAATTTCTTATCAAATTAATTATCTATTTCTCAACATTTATACTTAAGATCGCTCTCCATTGTATTATTTACAATAATTATGTACTTAAGACCCCGTACCTTTTATTTATCTACTATCAATATCTAGTGCATCCCCAGAAAGCGTTACAGACAACCAATTGTGCCATTAAAAGGTTAAAAAATTAGTAAAACTATATCTTGTTTTCTGAAATCAGCCAGTAGCTTACGAGTCGGTGTAAGCATTTTTAAGACCACCAGTTGAAAACATCACTGTACCTACTACTCCTAATTACGCCCTCCCACCCCCTCTCTACAATACTATCCCATACTCACAGCTTTACCTCTCTACAATACTATCCCATACTCACAGCTTTACCTCTCTACAATACTATCTCATCTCATACTCACAGCTTTACCTCGGAGACGTCGCCGCAATCCCACACCTCGCCCTCAAGCCAGTCCTCCCAATCTTCCGTGACGTCTGCCTCATCGAGGTCGTCTGCCAGTTCCGGAAGTTCGCCCAGCTCCCTGGCCAGCGCCACGTCTGCGTCGTCTCCGCTGTCCCAGAGCCCCAGTAGTGTGACGTCAGACTCCAGCCCCAGTTCCGTGACGAGTACGGCGGTCTTCTGCGTGGAGAGCTGTACAAACACGCCCTTTGGCGACTTCGCGGATTGCACGGACTGCGCGTTCTTCTACAGGTTCGCATCTTAGCTTTAGGATAATCTTTCTGTCTGTCCGTCTCTTTCGCTTTCTCCCTCCCTCTGTCTATTTATTTCTCTGCATCTGTCTGTCTGTCCATCTATCTAACTATCTATCTATCTATCTATCTATCTATCTATCTATCTATCTATATATCTATATATCTATCTATCTATCTATCTATCTATCTATCTATCTACCCCCTCTCTCTATCTCTCTCTGTCTGTTCTCTCTCTCTATTTCTGTCTCTATCTCTCTCTCTCTCTCTCTCTATCTCTCTCGCACTCTCTCTCTCTCTATCTTGATAATACTAGTTGTGGGTTTATAACCTTATAAACTAATTTTTATAAAATTAACCGTATATCAAGTCGTTGTGATGGTTTCCAATTATCAAGCTATTATCAATGAATGTTTTAGAGGAATCCTTTTATCCATATATTGACTAGTGAGTAAATCTGAACAAACAGGTGTGTACGTCCAATAGTGGGCGTTTAGACTGTTTCTTGTTAGACCCATCATTTGGTTCCCTGACTGTGTGTACCATGTGACGTGTCCAGGTGTAATGGCATGGGTGTCGGGATGCGGAAGTCCTGCAACAACGGCCTGGTCTTCAACCCGACAGACAGCCAGTGTGACGACGCCTCCAATGTTGTTTGCGCGTGAGTAAAAATAAGAGAAATAGATAAAGTGAAATAAATAAATGAAATACATGTAACGTTATTTAGATAAGAGAAAGATAAGATTAGATAAGATGATATTGCTACGGCTTGGTTTTTAACATTTACGACAGCCAGTGTGACGACGCCTCCAATGTTGTTTGCGCGTGAGTACAACATTAGAGAAATAGATACGGTGAGATTAATAAATGAAATAACGTTAATTAGATAAGAGAAAGATAAGATTAGATAAGATGATACTACAACTGCTTGGTTTTTAACATTTACGGCAACCAGTGTGACGATGCGTCCAATGTTGTTTGCGCGTGAGTACAAAATAAGAGGAATAGATAAAGTGAGATAAATAAATGAGATAATGTTGATTAGGTAAGACAAAGATGAGATAAGATAATATTGATAAGATAAGATAATATTGCAAAGGCTTGGTCTTCAAAATTTTTGACAACCAGTGTGATGATGCGTTAAGTGTTGTTTACTTTTGAGTAGAAATAAAAAGATAAGAGATAGATAAGATAAATTAATGGAGATAACCTGACGTAGGGCGGTAAGTACAAAGTTGCGGTAGCTTACAACTCGTCCCAAGAATAAGAGAATAAGAAGGCTTGTGACGTTGTACTTATGGTCCATAGTATTGATATAAGACCAAACTCTTCGGTCTGAGAAGTGTTTTTTTTTAATTGTCCCGACCACTACGGAGTTTTTACACACACATTTTTTTCCTTTCATTAAAAATGGTAGTACTGTTATGATTAGCTACTGCCTTTAGTAAAGTTACTGGGGTGTTTTATACGTGGAGTCCATAACTTGGCGTCGCCTGTTTGTTTTGTTTTGTTTTTGACTTTTGGGGTTGTTGTTTTTTGTGGGTTTTTTTAATGCTGAGCCCTTTAGTCGTATCTCTCAGTTCTTGTGTTTAAAGTTTCATTGTGGGTTTTTTTTCCTCTCCGTTGTTTCCAAGACAGGGGCCCTCTGAAAATCTTTTTAATTCTTATCAAAGAAAAATTTCTGGCTTATAGAAAGCGAACTCAGTATTGAAAACTCGACATTCGTTTGTGATCGTCTATTAATTTTATAAATGTTATATATAGTGTTGGTCGTATGTTGCTGTCGTTTTTTTGTTGTTGTTTTTTAATTGTTTCTTTGGATTTAGTTTTGTTTTGTTTTTTGCTTCATTTTTATCTTGTTTTGTTTGTTTGTTTGTTTGTAGGGTTTTTTTTTGTCTTTTTGGAAACCGGTTGTCGTTGTTGGGGGTTTTTGTGTGTGTTTTTTGTTGGTGCTTTTTGTTTTTTGGTATTTGTTTCTTGTTTTGATATTACCAATCTGTAACCACGCCCAATGTTGTTGACCTGTGTGACCTTGTCAGCATGAATCTAGAAGTTATCTCCAACGCAGATTCCCTGCACTCCAACCAAGGGCACGTAACCCAGCCTCAGGGGCAATACGATTATACCCCCTTATTTGTGTTGTCGGGACAAGGTTGGGAGGGGCAAGAAAAAAAGGGGGGAAATGGTAAGGGTTGGCTGATCAGTCCATAGTAGATTTTATGGGAGATAAAAAGACAAGATGCATGAAAGATGATGAGGAAAAATCATATTGGTTTTATCTCTGCTACGATCCGGGATCACCCTAATCTTGTTTTGCTCATGTTATACAAGTTATGATGATGATCTAGTGGGTGACCTCTTCGTCTTTATTTGCGTAATAAGAAGAAAGTGACGCAAAACTCTCATAGATGTTGAGTAAGAAAAACTGTTATCTATTTTTATTTTTTCGCTTCACATTTTCTTAACATTTAAAGTTTGAAACCACCGCTTTTTCTGCTTTTTTAACGTATTTAGAAGAAGCTGAGGCAAAATACTCGCATGTGTTGCAAAAGAATTATTTTTTCTTCTTTTATCCATCGTTTTATTTTCTCAATATTTCACTTTTGTACCTTAGACATTCAACCCACTGCAGTTTCTCTCATTGTTCAAGCAATTAGAAGACGATGGTGCAAAATCGACTTAAATATTGAACAGTTTTGTCAAGACTTTTTATTATTAATTTGTTTCTTCCATCCTACTTTCTGCATAATCGTTTTTATCAAAGAAAATGTCGTTGTTTTTTCTCCTTGTTTACGCAATGAGAAGAAAATGATCTAAAATCAGCCTAAACAAACACTTTTATTATTCCTAAATTTTCTTATTATATGTGTATGTATTTGCATCTATTCAATCCGGTATTCTTTTATTTTTTATTTTGCGATTGGAAGGAAAATAATAAAAGACCGCTAATATGTTGAAAAAAAAAAGACTGATAACATTTGTTCACCTTTTTCCTTCAGATTTTGTCTATATCTCCACTTGTTAAAACAGCGTTGTTAATTTATTTATCTATTTATTTATTTATTTATTTATTTATTTATTTATTTATTTATTTATTTATTTATTTATTTATTTATTTATTTATTTATTTATTTATTTATTTTTGGTTTGCGCAATGAGAAGGAGATGCATCATACAAAGTCACTCTAAATAATATTACGGGGAAATGGTCAGTGTTTTCCCCTTCCTTCTCAATCTCTGTATATTATTATTGTAATCAATTCATTCGGCGTTGTTTCCGTCTATATATTGAAGATCAAAGACGTTTAGCCTTTTTTTTTTTAAATCTGCACATAATGTTTGTTTTTATACGTTCAATCGGTGTTTTCTTGTTTTGAGCATGAAAAGGTAAAAAATGCAAACTCTACCTACATATTAAAAAAAAGACTTTTTGTGCCTCTGTCCTCTTTAAATGTTCTGTATACATGTATCTTTACAACTTAAATTCAGTTTGGTCCTCTCTTTGGTTTCACAATAATGAGAAAATATCGAGAATCCCAATTAATAATTCTAAAGGGGGGAAAGACCTTTTATCGACCTTGTGTTAACCGGACCCATAAGAAAACGAAGACGAGAAGTCAAGTAATTTGAACCGGCATCCAATCACAGCTCTATCTGAGACTGACGGAGCCAATGAGTGATTAGAAAACCTCATGCATAATTGGCTTGGTTCCTTATCTTCGTGTTGATCTCAAGGCTTATGCTAAAATTCCACTCAGAGGTTGAATTCCATAAACCGACCAACAATAGTATCCCAAAAACTGAATTATATATAGGATATTTGAAATAACCACTGCTCTTGTTCTTCCTTCCTCTCCCTCAGCACTACATCTATGACCTCAGCCTCGTCACAGCAGTCTGCGCAGTCAATGACTTCCGTCGTATCGGAGATATCCCTTTCTTCTGGCTCGTCGCAATCTTCCCTTTCGTCTCCCGAGTCGTTGACTTCCGGTACTTCGCGGAGCTCGGGGTCTTCGGTTAGCTCCCCTGTGTCTCCGTCGCCGTCTAGCCAGTCGTCTGCTTCCAGCCCTGGGTCCCACACCAGCATGAAGACCTTCTGTACCGTGTCCTGCGCGGGCCTGCCTTCAGGGGACTACCCAAACTGTATGGACTGCTCCAGCTACTACAGGTGAAGTATATATATGTATACAGACAGGTCGGGGCATATATACATTATTTATAAAGAGGGAAGAGTAAGAGATGGGGAAGGTGGACTTAGTAAGAGAGGGTGAGAAGGAAGAAAGATCCTAACCCTAACGCTAACCCTAACCCTAACCCAAAACTGTATGGACCTCTCCAGCTACTATAGGTCAGCTATATACAGAGAGAGAGAGAGAGAGAGAGAGAGAGAGAGAGAGAGAGAGAGAGGAGTATTATATTGAGAGGGAAATGCGGGAAGGTGCACTTATGGAGAGAGGTTGAGAAGGAAGAACAACGGGAGAGAAAAAGATAGGAGAGACTTATGGAGAGAGGGTAAGAACGTAAGAGAGAAGAGGGTTAAAGGTGAGAAAGAGTGAAAGATAGAGAGAAAGAGGTAGAAAGAGAGAGAGAGAGAGAGAGAGAGAGAGAGAGAGAAAGTATGGGTACATGAGGACATAAAAAGAGTAGGGAGAGTGGGGGGGGGGGGGGGGGTAGAGAGAGATAGGGAGACAAAGTATAGAGGGTGTTGACAGAGACAGAGGTAGTCTAAAGATAGGCAGAGTGAGAAAGAGAGCGGGAGGGAGGGAGGAAAAAATTAAAAGAGAGCGGTAGAGGAGCAGATAAAAAGGGGTTGGCTGATAGAGAGAAAGAGTTGGAGGGTAGGGGAACAAATGCAGGGACAAGCAGGTGAAGTACGAGAGAAACAGAGGGGAGGAAAGAGAGTTACAGATAGAGAGATCAAGGAGAAAAGTTGGGGTGAGGTGAAGGCTTCCCACTCAGATGACAATACCTGTATCTTCCCAGATGTAACGGAGTGACATGGGGCCAGCTTAAAATGTGCGCTTCAAGTCTGTGTTTTTCGATAGAGAAAATGAGAGAGGAAAGATGAGAGTGGCTGATAGAAAGATAAAGAGAGGGTGGGGGCAGGTCGAAATGTGCGCTTCAAGTCTCTTTTCTTTTAGGCCGAGAAAATGAGAGAGGAAAGATGAAAGTGGTTGATAGAAAGATAGAAAGACATGGTGGGGGTCAGGTCTATAATCAGATGAAACATTAACATCCCGTGTTTTTCCTAGATGTTATGGGGTGACAGCGAGCGAGCTCAAAATTCAGTCTTTTTTTCTTTTCAGGCAGAGAAAATGAGAGAGGAAATATGAGAGTGGTTGACAGAAAGATATAGAGAGAGTGTACGGGTCAGGTCTATAATCAAACAATCCCATATTTTCCCTAGATGTGATGGGATGACAGCGGGCGAGCTCAAAATTCGCGTTTCCAGTCTCTTTTCTTTTCGATAGAGAAAATGAGAGAGGAAATATGAGAGTGGTTGATAGAAAGATAGAAAGAGGGTGGGGGTCAGGTCTATAATCAG
Organism: Elysia chlorotica; assembly: GCA_003991915.1. Classification (NCBI taxonomy): domain Eukaryota; kingdom Metazoa; phylum Mollusca; class Gastropoda; family Plakobranchidae; genus Elysia; species Elysia chlorotica. The sequence goes on from RQTK01000722.1 coordinate 204,229, forward strand.
ATGAAACAATAACATCCCGTGTTTTCCCCAGATGTGATGGGGTGACAGCGGGCGAGCTCAAAATTCGTGCTTCCAGTCTTTGTTCTTTTCAGGACAGAGAAAATGAGAGAGGAAAGATGAGAGGTTGACAGAAAGATAAAGAGAGAGTGTACGGGTCAGGTCTATAATGAAAATATCCCGTGTTTTTCCCAGATGTGATGGGGTGACAGCGGGCGAGCTCAAAATTCGTGCTTCCAGTCTTTATTTTTTCAGGAAGAGAAAATAGAGAGGAAAGATGAGATTGGTTGACAGAAAGATAAAGAGAGAGTGTACGGGTCAGGTCTATAATCAAACCATCCCGTGTTTTCGCCAGGTGTGACGGGATGACGGCGGGCCTGCTCAAGATGTGCGCGTCCAGCCTCGCCTTCAACCCGGACTCGGCGCAGTGCGACCGCCCAGAGAACGTAGTCTGCGCGTGAGTACCTGGGGGGAAAGTATGGGCTCATTCTTGTCTCTGTTGGTGCTCACTCTCCGCTTTGTAATTACTCATTCTTCACTTTATTATTACTCATTCTTCACTTTAACTTTTTTCGTTCTTTGCTTTGTTTTGTCTCATTATCTACTTTATTATTGCTCATTATACGTTTTAGCGATTGCTCAAGCTTTGCTTCATTATGGCTCATTCCAAACTTTTTTGTTGCTCATTCCTAACTTTATTATTGCTCATTGTTCGCTTTATTATTGCTCATTCTTCACTTTATTATTACTCATTCTTCACTTTATTATTACTCATTCTTCACTTTATTATTACTCATTCTTCACTTTATTATTACTCATTATCCGCTTTAACTTTTCTCATTCTTTGCTTTGCTTTGGCTCATTATCCACTTTATTATTGCTCATTATAATTTTTAACGATTGCTCAAGCTTTCCTTTATATTATTGCTAATTGTTTGCTTTATTATTGCTCATTTTTCGCTTAATTATTGCTCATTCCTAACTTTATTGTTGCTCGTTCTTAACTTTATTATTGCTCATTGTTTTCTCTATCCTGATTATTTTTCGCTTGATTATTGCCCATTTTTCGCTTTATTATTACTCATTCTTAACTCTATAATGCTCATTTATTTAACGCTTTATTATTGCTCATTTTTCGCTTTATTATACTTCACTCGTAGCTTTATCTATGCTCGCCCTTCTCAGAGCTTCTTTTTGAATGTTAATAGCAGTATTTTGGACTCTTATCCAGATCCAGATCTTCGTGTGTGACACTTCGACAGCTTTCATTACCCTTGCTGTCAACTATGTCTCCCTCTCCTTCTCTCTCTCTCTCTCTCTCTCTCTCTCTCTCTCTCTCTCTCTCTATCTCTCTCTATCTCTCCTCTACTATATTATGTAATTGCTTCATGCCTAAATAATACTCTAATAAACTTTGCTATCTCGCCTTTTCTCGTATTTCTTTCATTCCTTCTCTCCGTCTCTCTTTATCCTGTAACCCCCTAATCCCATATCCCTCCCCTCCACAGAACGACGTCCGGGTCCTCCATGTCCTCCCCCCAGTCCCAGCAGAGTGTGACCAGCATGATGAGTGACCAGAGCCAGACGTCGGCGACCACCATGACGTCACGGACCAGTGTGGCCGCGTACTGCGTTACGGGATGCACGTCCGCCTATGCCGGGAGGTCAGTCATCAGTCAGTCATCAGTCAGTCATCAGTCAGTCATCAGTCAGTCATCAGTCAGTCATCAGTCAGTCATCAGTCAGTCATCAGTCAGTCATCAGTCAGTCATCAGTCAGTCATCAGTCAGTCATCAGTCAGTCATCAGTCAGTCATCAGTCAGTCATCAGTCAGTCATCAGTCAGTCATCAGTCAGTCATCAGTCAGTCATCAGTCAGTCATCAGTCAGTCATCAGTCAGTCATCAGTCAGTCATCAGTCAGTCATCAGATGACTGACTGATGACTGACTGATGACTGACTGATGACTGACTGATGACTGACTGATGACTGACTGATGACTGACTGATGACTGACTGATGACTGACTGATGACTGACTGATGACTGACTGATGACTGACTGATGACTGACTGATGACTGACTGATGACTGAGTCAGTCATCAGTCAGGCATCAGTCAGTCATCAGTCAGTCATCAGTCAGGCATCAGTCAGTCATCAGTCAGTGATCAGTCAGTCCTGGGCCGTGAAAATACTGTGAAACCAGTTCTTCCATCATTCTATCTAACACTCTCTCTCTCTCTCTCTCTCTCTCTCTCTCTCTCTCTCTCTCTCTCTCTCTCTATGTGTCTGTCTCTTTCATTCATCACTCAACCGATCCACAAACCACAGAGTCAACCAACCAATCAACCAACCAACCGCCAATGTTCCGCCTTCTGGGTTTGTCCTGGAAGCAGCAGTGTCTTTTATTGTTGTGCCAACCAACCACCCAAGCAAAAACTCAACACACCACCCCAACTACCCAACAAACCAACCACTCAGCCAACCAACCACCCCAACCACCCAACCAACCACCCCAACCACCCAAACACCAGCAACTCCAACCAGCCACCCCAACCAACCAGCCAACCACCTAACCCAGTATCTGAATGCCCCCATGCCAGGTTCCCGGACTGTAACGACTGCTCTGCCTACTGGGACTGCCCTGGTGGGGGCGGTGCGGGTTCGAGCTCCACATCTCTTTCATTTATCACTCAACTAATCCACAAACCACAGAGCCAACCAACCAACTACCCACTCAACCAACCAACCAACCACTCACCCATGCACCACCCAGCCACCATAGAAATCTTTTATTGTCGTTTTTTTTAATCATGATCAACCAAGTATCTCAATAACCTTCTGACAAGTTCACGGGCTGCAACGATTGTTCCGCCCTCTGGGTTTGTCCTGGAAGCGGCAGTGTCTTTTATTATTGTCCAACCAACCACTCAAGCAAAACCCCAACAAACCAAAAACTCAGCCAACCAACCACGCACCACAATGGCCCAATAAACCAATCACCCAACCAACCACCACACCCCACCAAAAATCCAACACACCAACCATTCAGCCAACCAACCACCCAACCAACCAACCACCACGACTGCCCAATAAACCAACCAACCAGCCAACCATCTAACCCGTATCTGAATGCCCCCATGCCAGGTTCCCTGACTGCAACGACTGCTCTGCCTACTGGGACTGCCCTGGTGGGGGCGGTGCGGGTTCGAGCTCCACCTGCTCCCCGCTCTTCTTCAACCCAGACTCGCTGCAGTGCGATGTACAGTCCAATGTGGTTTGCAGGTGGGTGTAGCCTATATAGTGCTGCTGTTGGGCGTTAAAACCAAACCAGGTGGGTTTTATCTTAGCACAGGGTATTTTGTGGACGCACTCCAAGACTGGCGTCTGACAAGTTAAGTGATGCCACACACAGACAGTGCGAGGATACCATGACTCTTGTCTCAGGCGATCATATTATAGTGACGCTAGAAGCTGGCACTAGTTGACACTAAC
>RQTK01000722.1:210575-232488 GCA_003991915.1 Elysia chlorotica
GTTGCTGTTGTTGTTGTTGTTGTTGTACCATTGTCGTTATATTAGTGTTATATTATTACTTTTTGTTTTTTTACTATAATTTAATTGTCATTTAACATTTACCATCTTTTTATTTCTCAGAGCCTGCCCCAGGGCGACTACCCGGACTGCATGGACTGTATCCGGTTTATCCGGTGCACGTCTGACGGCACCACGATATCCAACTCCTGCTCCGCGACGCTGCTCTTCAACCCAGACACAAGCCAGTGTGACCTGGAGGCCAACGTCAGAAGCATCTGCGCGTGAGCACTAGAACTAGAGACTCTAAATGTTGCATAGTTTAGGTTAAGTCTCTTCGTTCCCTGTGGAACATAGGGCCGGGTCAACTCCATCCACTGGACTCGGTTGTGGCTGGTCCTCTTCACCATGACCCATGTGGTACCTGGTGGTTTTTATTTGGGCATCGGTGCTTCTCTGCCAAGTCTGATTGTAGGGCTTGCCTTGTGATGTTGGATTCAGGCTTCTGAAGTGTGTTGCCTATCTAGCCCCACTGTCGCTTTCTGATCTCCGTCACAATGGGGGTTTCATTTGCTCTGTGCCACAGTTCTTTGTTTGAGACAACTTTAGGCCACCTAACGTTGAGAATATTAATTGTGAAGCATCTGTTTTGTGTTCTGGTTTGAGAATGCAAAGTTTTATCTAAGCCAAGCTTTGTTCTGATGTTAAGCTTTACCTTTCAAAAAGATGTTTGAGTTAGATTTTGCTTCTTATTGTCCAACGTAAGTTTAATGCATGCTTAATTGTGGACAGGTCTCAAAATAAACATCTGACAAGTTTACGAACTGCTTAACTCCTGTCCAAGCTGCTCAGATTTTTCTGACACGACCCAGCCAGAAGGGAAGAAATTGGACAAATAAACCATAATTTGACTGGTTGTGGGTTTTAAACTTGGGATCTTATGATTGGAAAACCAACGCTCTACCACAGATGGCGCTCTGTGGTTCGAGGCATTCGCCCTACCATGGCTGGAAGGCAATGGCAATGATAATGATAATTAACTTCTAATAACTATCACTAAAAGCGGGTATGGTAGAAACCCTTAGCACGGTAACTATCGCTGGTTTTAAAAGAGGCAATCTCTAGTAGAAGTCGAGCTCCCAAAATCATTGACGAATAAGATCTATTTTCCATCAACCTTCAGCACTTTATATTTTACTAGATGTTATAAGTCCCATTGTTCAGTATTAATGGATCTATCAGTATTATTGTCTATTTCCCATCAATCCAAAAGAGATTTAAAAGACCCATTGTTTAGTATTAATGGATGTACCACTACTATTGTCTATTTCCCTCCATCAACCCTCAGCACTATTGATTTTATAAGATTTATTGTTCAGTATTAATGGATCTACCAGTATTGTCCATTTACCCCATCTATTTACAGCACTATTGATTTTATAAGCCCTGTTGTTCAGTATTAATGGTATTATTCAGTATAATACTAATTTACCACTATTATTGTCTATTTCCATCCATCAGTCCTCAGCACAATAGCAGGATTGTACTTGTACGACCATTATTTTGTCTAATATTGCTCGATCTACCATATTATCAATTGTAATTTCCTATTTTTCCCTCGAACCCCCGCCCCAATCTCCAGCACGACCTCCGCATCCTCCCCCAGCTCCCAGAGCTCGCCAAGGTCAGGAACTTCCCTATCGTCCTTGACCTCGCTGCAGTCCATCACGTCAAGGTCATCGCTGTCGTCGCCCTCCTCGCTGACCTCAATGACGTCCCCGCCGACGTCCATGTCGTCTCCCCTGTCACCGTCCCCCACCAGCCTGACGTCTCTGACGAGCGTGACGTCCATGTCTTCGGACTTCGTATTCTGCATCACGTCCTGCGCCGAGGTGGACTCCGGGGATTTCCCGAGCTGTGATAATTGCGCCGGTTATTTCAGGTCAGTGGGTTGTTGTTTTTTGTGTTATTAGGTGTAAGTCACCTAAGTAGCAGCAAGTCAATTTTGATTTACTTCTGCTAAGTTTTGTATCCCCTAAGTTTTGTGTCTACTAGCTAAGTAACTCTTACGTTCCACAAGTTTTTCGCCCTCTACCTTAAGTTTTACGTTCCCCAACCTTTTCGCCCCTTCCATAAGTTTTATGTTCCCCAAGTTTTATGTCCTCTGCCTTAAGTTTTACGTTCCCCAAGTTTTTTGTCGATTACCTTAAGTTTTACGTTCCCCAAGTTTTTCGCCCTCTACCTTAAGTTTTACGTTCCCCAACTTGTTCGCCCTTTACCCTAAGTTTTATGTCCGCTGCCTTAAGTTTTACGTTCCCCAAGTTTTTTTTCCTCTACCTTAAGTTTTACGTTCCCCAAGTTTTTTGTCCTCTACCTTAAGTTTTACGTTCCCCAAGTTTTTTGTCCTCTGTCTAAGTGTTATGTTCCACAAGTTTTTTGTCCTCTACCTTACGTTTTACGTTCTTAAAGTTTTATGTCCTCTACCTTAAGTTTTACGTTCCCCAAGCTTTATGGCCTCTCCTCTACCTTAAGTTTTACGTTCCCCAAGTTTTTTGGCCTTTACCTTAAGTTTTACGTTCCCCAACTTGTTCGCCCTTTACCCTAAGTTTTATGTCCGCTGTCTGAAGTTCCACATTGCCCAAGTTTAACGCTATCTTAGTTTTGCGTCTCCTAATGTTTACGTTCACTAATGTTTTACGTCCTGTTTAGTTTGGTGTCCTCTTTAGTTTTTGTCTTGAAGATTTACGTCCCGATCTTTGGTTGCAATCCGCGAACTATCCAATTGGGTAACCGATGCTCTACCACTTGACCCAGTTTGCCCCCATCTTCCTTCCTCCCTCCTTAATCACCTTTCGCATCCTGGTTCTCCGTCCGGGACGCCTCGCAGCTTCTTGTATTTTAGTTGTAAGTTGTTTCCATTTTTGCCTGTCTTGTGCTGTTGAGCGAAATTCATCTAAATGTAACTTCTTTTTGAGATGAAGTGTGTCTGTTTGCAGGCGAGATAAGTTCATACTGCCCCCGTCTATATAAATATTCATGTGTACCTGTTCACCAGATGTACGCGCGGTACGGGAGTCCTGAGGACGTGTAGCTCCCCGCTCCTCTACAACGGCAACCTGCGTCAGTGTGACAGCGCCGCTAACGTCATCTGCGCGTGAGTTCATAACAGTGATAATAGTGGGGATGGTAACATTACTAGTATGATGATGTTGATGCTGCTCGTTATGATGATGGTTTCTAGATCTATCTACCTCTCTTTCTCTTGTAATCCTCTTTGACTCGCTTTCCCTGGTAAAAGCGGTGAGAGGGCAAAACTTTAAAAATATGAAAAATGTTCCCACGAACTTCAGCAAAATGGTAAGAAAATTACTCTGTGCTGGATTCCCAGTCATATTGGAACTGAAAAAAAAATGAAATGGCTGATGAGCTCGCCAATACCGGATTTGTAATGGAGCATACTCAAGTGCAGATATATGCATCAGATGCGAAGCCAATCATACATAAATAAGTTTATAAGAGATACTTGTCTTAGCAAGTCATGGCCAAAATATAACTCTCTCTCAGTCTGTCTCTGTCTCTGTCTCTCTCTCACTCTCTCTCTCTCTCTCTCTCTCTCTCTCTCTCTCTCTCTCTCTCTCTCTCTCTCTCTCTCTCTCTCTCTCTCTCTCTCTCTCTCTCTCTCTCTCTCTATCTCTCTCTCTCTCTCTCTCTCTCTCTCTCTCTCCCTATCTCTCTCTCTCCCTACTTCCTACCCCGTGTTTTCATACAGCAACAGGCAAATCAATGGGAGAGAAACCAATATATTTACCACGAAGTAAATACAAGTGTAATAGAACATCATCTTCCTTTGCTACATACTTACCTACCAATGAAATAGAAAACCCACAGTTATAGAGAAATAATGGACAATGATCGTTCGTTTTAATGCTGTTTTAGCTGGGGGGGTTTTGTTTTTGCTTCTGGTTGTGGTTATGGTAGTGGTATTATTATTATTGCTGCTGTTGTTGTTGTTGTTGTTGTTGCTGCTGCTGCTGTTACTTTTAAGTTTTACGTGTTATGTTTTACGTTTGCTTGTTTCCATGTATTCTGCAAGTAGCTCAAAATGTATATGGCAATGTATATGGCAATATATAATTTAATGATCTGTTCTTTATTCTTTCTATCTAATGTCATAGACATTTCACTCTCCGTGTTTATCCCTTCCATCCAATTTGACAGATATTTCATTTTGCCTTGTTCATTCCTTCTATCTAATTTGATAAATATTACATTCTCTCTTGTTTTATTCCTTCCGTATAGTTTGATAGATAAAATTATGTTCTTGTGTTGTTTATTTCTTCTAGCGAATTGAAAGTTAAATCATTCTCTATTGTTTATTTCTCCTATTCCCATCACCTGGCGTAGAACCACATCGGCGACTTCTGCATCATCCATGTCATCTGGCGTAAGCGTTTTCTCCTAACCGAAAAAAATCTGAAATACCTTAAGATGATTAGATGATTCATTCAAATTTCAATTTCCTGTTCTGCTTTGGAATTGTCAGTTGGTCATAAACTATGGCGATTTAGAGATTTATTTTTTGTCTGTGTTTCCATATCTTGGATTTTTTTTTCTATTCATGGACTTCTGTGGATAAAAAATCAGTTTGGTATAATATATAACTTTGTTCAGTAAGTTGTTGACCTAATTAATTTGTATTAAATTTGGTGCTTTTACCATCAACCCCACAACTATGTCACAAATCTGCTGTACTAAAAGAATTACATAGAATTACCTGGGGGTGACTGAAATGCCAGGCGATTCCCTAGAATGGTCAATTTCCGAGTTTAACTAGTAACACAATACTCTCCACACAGGCATACATGTAATTATATATAATGTGTTTCCTCCACAGACGAGCATGAGTAGCCCAACCAGCGTGACGTCACTGTCAAGTCTGTCGTCTCGGTCTTCAGTGACCAGGTATGGAAGGTTGAGTTAGTTTACTTTAACTTTTAAGCCTTTTGTCTACTGGTTGGGTCGGAGTCAGTATAATGTGACCGGCTGAGACAGGAGTCATGGTATCCCCGCCCTATCTCGTGTGTGGCAGCACATAAAATTGTCTTAGGGCCCGTCCACAATATAGCCTATATAGTGCTGCTGTTGGACGTTAAATCAAACAACCCCCCCCCCCCGGCCTCCATGTGGAGCACAGAACTTAGGGATGTCGTTGCGGTTCCTCTAAAAATAGTAGAATAGTGAGGGTGGGGGTGTTGGGGGACTGCGTTGTTGACTCCATGCCCAATCCCTAACCTGGAGGGCCAGTGAGTGAACTTAGTCTGGTCTCAGCCTTACGACCCGTATAGCTTGGGTGACCCTACCAGAAGAAGGATCTTTTGCCATCATATTTGGGTTGCGTTGGTTGCTTAATAACCATAGTCAGCACTTTATAGGCTATAAATTGGACGGGTCTCAAGACTGGTGTCTTGCAATTTTTTACATGCTGCCACACAGAGACGGAGCAAGTATACCTGGATGCCTGTCTCAGCCGGTCACAATAATACTGACACCGACATAACCAGTAAGGGACGAAACAGGACAAATAATTATTGACCAATTGTGGGTTTCGGGCCTCCCGCTTGAGGGACCAGTTCGTACACCCAGCCAGCATGGCTCTAAAGTTCATTGAGACACACAAGCCGCCCAATCAGCGGCAAGATGTTACTCCTGGGGAAGACTATACAACTTGGGATGAGTTGAGTTGGTTTAATGTTCAACGTCAGCACTCTATAGGCTATATTGAGGATGGGTTTCAAGACTGGCGTCGGAGAATTTTATATTCTGCCTGTCACGAGATAGTTCGAGGAGTCTTGGACTCCTCTCTTACTCAATCACACTATAGTGACACTGACCCAATCAGTTACAGGGGACGAAATCGGACAGATACATTTTCGGGCGATTCGAACCGCGGATTTTCGATACGGAAAAGAACTGTCTGGAGACCAACGCTCTACCACTTGAGCCATGTATTATTATTATTATTATTATTATTATTATTATTATTATTATTATTATTATTATTATTATTATTATTATTATTATTATTATGACGACTGTCGTGCTTACCATAGGTAAGAGACTGCGACGACTGTCGCGCTTACCATAGGTAAGAGACTGTGACAACTGTCGGTTTACCATAGGTAAGAGACTGCGACGACTGTCGCGCTTACCATAGGTAAGAGACTGTGACAACTGTCGGTTTACCATAGGTAAGAGACTGCGACGACTGTCGCGCTTACCATAGGTAAGAGACTGTGACAACTGTCGGTTTACCATAGGTAAGAGACTGCGACGACTGTCGCGCTTACCATAGGTAAGAGACTGTGACAACTGTCGGTTTACCATAGGTAAGAGACTGCGACGACTGTCGTGCTTACCATAGGTAAGAGACTGCGACGACTGTCGCGCTTACCATAGGTAAGAGACTGTGACAACTGTCGGTTTACCATAGGTAAGAGACTGCGACGACTGTCGCGCTTACCATAGGTAAGAGACTGTGACAACTGTCGGTTTACCATAGGTAAGAGACTGAGACAACTGTTATACTTACCATAGGTAAGAGACTGTGACAACTGTCGGTTTACCATAGGTAAGAGACTGCGACGACTGTCGCGCTTACCATAGGTAAGAGACTGTGACGACTGTTATACTTACCATAGGTAAGAGACTGCGACGACTGTCGCGCTTACCATAGGTAAGAGACTGCGACGACTGTCGCGCTTACCATAGGTAAGAGACTGCGACGACTGTCGCGCTTACCATAGGTAAGAGACTGCGACGACTGTTATACTTACCATAGGTAAGAGACTGCGACGACTGTTATACTTACCATAGGTAAGAGACTGCGACGACTGTCGCGCTTACCATAGGTAAGAGACTGCGACGACTGTCGCGCTTACCATAGGTAAGAGACTGCGACGACTGTTATACTTACCATAGGTAAGAGACTGCGACGACTGTCGCGCTTACCATAGGTAAGAGACTGCGACGACTGTCGCGCTTACCATAGGTAAGAGACTGCGACGACTGTCGCGCTTACCATAGGTAAGAGACTGCGACGACTGTCGTGCTTACCATAGGTAAGAGACTGCGACGACTGTCGTGCTTACCATAGGTAAGAGACTGCGACGACTGTCGTGCTTACCATAGTTAAGAGACTGCGACGACTGTCGCGCTTACCATAGGTAAAAGATTGAGACGACTGTTATACTTACCATAGGTAAGGTTAGAGTTATAGCTCTATTGTCTCGCATATCATAGCTAAAGTTAGAGAGCTGAAGTGTCGAGGCTATAACATTAACAGGAATATAGTGATGGACTATAACGAAGATATGGGTTATGGCCTGTAGCATATTCCAGGCCTACCATAGGTAATATACATGAGTCAAGCTATATTCATAGGCCTACCATAGTTGATATTTTGGGGTAGAGGTACATCGATAGGCTGTATAAATAATGTCCTATCCAATTTCCAAAATACTGTTGATATTTAGCCTTTTGGAAATGAGATTTGACAATAGCGACTTAAGTTGTCAAAGTATTTTCAAAGTGTCCATGTTACTAGCACTCTTACAACTTTTCCCTAACCCCAAGTAAATCTAAATAATAATAATGCACACAAAAAGCAAAACTAACGGGAAAGATTATGTGAATTTGTGAGGCGAAGCTGGGGAAACAGTATAAATTGAAAACGAATTTTAGTCCAGTAAATATTTATCAAGTGTCCATGTAAGCGTAACCATTATTCTCGCACCTTGTGCCACACCCCAGGTGTGACGGCAGTAACAGCGGAGCCAGGCTAGAGTGCAGGGGCGGCCTTGTGTTCAACGCTCAGGACGGAGACTGCGCCCTCAACTCGGGAGGCGTCGTGTGTAGGTGAGTGAGCGCTTTGCGATCAACTGGCCTAGAGCCAAAACCAAACCTAGATAAGATAAGATAACGTTATTAATCGCATCAAAGGAAATTGAAGATGACATGCTCTAAAACATACAAAAACACATTTATAAAAACACATACTACTTAAAATTTGTAGCCAATAGGTATAAGCATAAAACTTTATAAGAATAATTCGTATTACACAAAATTGTCTAAGAATAATTCTAATAATCAGAAAAAGTGTTATAAATTGATGGTTTGGTAAAAGATGCGCTACTGTGTTAACTTTCTCATTCTGTGATTCTCATTTAGTGTGATAGGTATCGAATCTGCACAGAGCTAGCGTGCCGTGTGTTCACTCTATTTCTTTATTATAATTATATTAAGGCGGATGAACAATGTTCAGGCGGAGTTTTTTTCTAAGGTTTAAAGAAAGAAGCAAACGCCTTGGTCTCTTGAGCCATATATACGCTGGTGAAACCTCTTAGCCCGTGTTTCCACTGAAACAGAAACGAACCGACCCAAACCGACCCGACCCTACAAAAAACGGCAATGAAAATAGCACAGCCACAAATAACTAAGAAATCATAGAGAAGTCTGCCAAGGTGTTTCCACCAAAACGACCCGCCTCCGACCGACTTTTTTCGAGTCGGTTGGAATACGGTTTGCACCATTTTTGACGGGTCGTTTGGGTGACTCATCAGCCACAAGCCTGCCACGGGTTAAAAAAATTATTTTATTTTAAGTAATTTTTCAAAACCGATTTCATATTCGTGATCAGCGCCCTCAAATTAACAAAGTCTACGCGTAAACAATAGGTTTTGATGAAAAATAAAGATTTTAGAATGTGTTTAAAATTAAGTTTATTTTTCTTACTGAGTCCCTTTTCACTTTTGCCACCACGTGGGAAAACCCAACATGCCATTCCCCTTTGGTGTGCAACCTGAGGGGTCGGGTCCTTTCTGGTTTAGAGTTTGGTAGGTGGAAACACAAAACGGAAACGAACCGACAAAAAACGGTCCGGGTCGGTTTGGGTCGAGTCGTTTCTGTTTTGGTGGAAACGCGCCCTTAGTGTTTCACGCTCTCTGATATTTCTCAATTTTGGAATAATTTCTCAGAGTTCCTACATCTAAGTTTTGGCTGTAGTAATGCATTTACCGTTTATGCTTCTCCTGACTTCAAGGGTGTAAAGATGTCCCATACTCACAACACAGTGGCACACATATTGCTTGTATTCACTCACATTAACAGGCCCTATTCACAGTCATCTCAAACTTAACCACTCCTCTCTCTCTCTCTCTCTCTCTCTCTCTCTCTCTCTCTCTCTCTCTCTCTCTCTCTCTCTCTCTCTCTCTCTCTCTCTCTCTCTCTTTTTCCCTACCCCCTCCCGCACCCTGCTGTCTCTATCTCTTGCTCTCTCCCCCTGACTCCGAACTGTCTCTTTATTTTTAAATGAAAGGTGTCCTGTCTCTGTCTCTTTGTCTCCCCCTTCCATTTCTCCCCCATCCTAGCCCCCTCTTTTCCGCTTAAAAACCAATCACAACAAGCCCCGCCCCCAATCCCCACCCCCAATCTCCGCTCACTAACCAATCACAACAAGCCCCGCCCCCAATCTCCGCTCACTAACCAATCACAACCACCGCCTCCCTTTTCTCCGAACAGAACCACGTCAGCTACGTCCGCCAGCTCTCCAAGCTCCGTGACGTCCGGGTCCACCATGTCGTCTGCCAGCTCCCCAAACTCGCCGTCTCCCAGCAGCGTCAGCAGCCCCAGTAGCGGCAGCACGCTCACGTCTGCGACCAGCTCGCCTGTCTTCTGCCTGGACTCGTGCCCGTCTGGCCAGGCGTTTGGCGACTACCCGTCCTGTCAAAACTGCGCTCAGTACTGGAGGTATCACTACATCTAGGAACTTCTTTTTATTTCATAATCTTTGATTGGAGTTGCGTTGAATTGGTTGGAGTTGGTTGAAGGGGCGTTTAAATATTATTTCACCTGATGTAGACTTTTCGACCCCCACACCTTTATTTGACTTGATTAGTTCCCTCTCTCTTAACATTATAATTATTTTCTTTCAACAGCCCACGACATCCCTCCCCTCCCTTCCTAAGGTATAAGAATTTTCCAACGGCTCCTTGCGTAGCGTCCAACGTGAGCACTATTGATCCATAGGCTGTATTGTTGATGGGTCCTAAGCATAACGTCTGACAGTGACAATTTAACCTGCTGCCACACAGAGACATAGCGGGGTTGCAGATCAAGACTCCTGTCTCAGTCGGCCACATTATACTGACACTTAAAACCAAACTAATAGGGGGTGAAAACTATTAATTGGACAACTAAATTATTATTTGACCAATCGTTGGTTTCCAACCGCAGACCTGTCGGGTGGGAGACTATCGTAATAGGAAAATAGGGAGAATGACAGAGTGACGAACTAAGAATATCGACGAGTAAGTGAGGACGGAGTGACGAAAGCGAGTAAAGTTAAATAACTAGGTCACATAGCCAGACTTTTCTAGGTATGCCTGGATCTGGAATCAGATGCACTAGGCCTAGCTGACATTGTGGAAATAGAATCCAATTTTATAAGCTTAGTCCAACTCCAATAGGCTACCGTTTTGCCTAACCACTTGTAAGTTTGTTCTGAGTTTTCTAACCACCTCGGTGATTACTGAAAAGTCTCTGTGTGTATGTCATCCTACTTTGGAGCAAGTTAACACACTCGGCAAAAGCTCAGTGACATAAGCTTAATTAAAACAGAAGGCACGAACGGTCAAGATAGCACACTTTGGATCTAGATCTGGGTACTAAGCATTATGCCGAGGTTTAAGATCTAGACCTTCTTTATATCACCGAAAACCTACGTCCTGATCAAGTTCTAATCGAAATATCTAGATCTAGATCTAGCCCTTGGAAACAAGACAGTGTAAGGTCTAGATTAGATCTAGATCTAGATCCACACATCTTTAAACTTTAAAGGACTTCTAAAGATATATAGATCTAGATCATCAATATTGCATTTTGCGTTTTTGTCTAAATTGCACAATATGAATATAGACCTAACTCTAGATCTAGAGAAGATCTATTATAGCAATAAAATGATAATACACCATGAGGAAGGGCCATGAGCCCAATGTCGAGATGATCACCTTTAGTCCCTTTTTAAACCGGTAATTATTCTCATGACTAGATCTAATTGTAAGCTACTTTGACCTTACAAGTAGCCTAGTTGGTTGGTTGGTTGGGTTGGTTTAACATCCAACAGCAGCACTATATAGGCTATATTGTGGACGGGCCCCAAGACGAACGTCTGACAATTTTTATGTGCTGCCACACACGAGACAGGGCGGGGATACCATGACTCCTGTCTCAGTCGGTCACATTATACTGACACCGACACAACCAGTAGGGAACGCAACAGCCAGGATTCGAACTCGGGACCTTTTGCATCGGAAGCCGATGTTCTACCCCTGGACCACCGCGCCCCCCTGCAAGTAGCCTACTTACAGCTATATGGGTTAGAAGTACAGCCATGTGATAAGCTTATGACTTGTCTTTAAATGTAGAACTAAAAAGTCTTACAACAAGTTATAAGCTACAGCAACGCTGACTCTTGCTACCTATGACCCTAGATATATTATTATTTATATAACAGTTTTTTGTTTAAATCAAATTCTTTGGTTGCACTGTCAAATAAAGGCAAGCCGTCCAGAGGTCTATAATCGATTTAGAAATTTGAAGTATGGGTTTGTTAAAAAAAGGATTTGCAAAAAGCAAGCAAAAATAAAAATATAAACCGCAATAAGAATGAAACACAGCATCCAGTTTGGACACACTAAAAATGTATGGCTATAGATATTAAAACAAGAAAATTAACCCTATAATACCCTCCTTACCATTATTTTTAACACACTGAGAAAAATCCAACCACAACACTTAGCTTACTGGTTTCAAAACTTCTCTCTTTTTAAATACACAATTTGTATGCTTTTATTATTCAAAGACATTTTAACTCTTAAATCTGAGCGGCGGCTGGTAAAATCACCACAAAAAACATGACGGAAAACGAAAAATATACCCTCTTTCCATGTATAGATCTATCTAAAACCTACGTCAAAGCATGAACTGGGCATGAAGGCTTAAAGAGTTAAAGAATCACCATTTTTACTAGTGTAATGTATTAGCTGTCTTGGGAAATCATTAGCACAATAAAGCCGATACTTTGCTGCCATGCCGTAAAACACCGTAAAAAAATCTCAACTCGTCCCCTCAACGTCTTTTCTCACAGATGTGGCAGCACTAGTGAGCTCAGGACGTGCGGCACTGGACTTCTCTTCAACCCAGACTTCCGTCAGTGTGACCTGGCCTCCTCAGTTGTCTGCTCGTGAGTGTTGGGGCACCTGAAAATGTAAATAACATTATAACCCATTCCCAATTTGGCGGTGTATTTTTTGTGATCACCTTTTTTTTTAAATATTATTATTACTTTCCTTGTGTGCATTTTTGTTAACAGTTATGTTTTCCCCTTTTCTTGTTACTTTCTTTTCCTTCTTCTCTTAGATAAAGGCTACTTTTCTTTATGTGTTCTTTAAACAGTTAATCCTTTTAAAATGGTTTTTATTTTGTCTCATGAAGGCTAAAGAACAAAACTTACAAAAAATTTTTAATTGCCAGACCACTGGATTAATTGAGTAGATCTGAAAATTTTTAAAGGTATTTTTCCACAGTAGTAGAGGTAGGCTTTTAATTAAAATGGTCGAACAATGATTGCACTTTGTGGAATTAGAACCCTCAACTTATAGGTGCAGCAGCACCAAATCGCCTTGCCACTTACAGCAAGCATGGTATAGGGGAGCGCAATGGTCTAGTGGTATAGCCATGCTCATTTTAAGTGGCAAGGCGATTTGGTGCCGCTGCATCTATAAGTCGAGGGTTCTAATCCTATAAAGTGCAATCATTGTTCGACCATTTTCATTAAAAGCCTACCTCTACCACTGTGGAAAAATACCTTAAAAAAATTACAGATCTACTACTACTACTACTACTACTACTACTACTACTACTACTACTACTACTACTACTACTACTACTACTACTACTACTACTACTACTACTACTACTACTACTACTACTACTACTACTACTACTACTACTACTACTACTACTACTACTACTACTACTACTACCACCATTTACTGCTTTTGCTGCCCACCCAATAGCTTAGAGGGGCTGCAGTCTGCACTAATAATAGCAATTGGCTTAGGCCTACATTAAAATATTTACTTTTAAGAGTGCTAGATTTGTATTTTTTTACATTATATTCTTTCAAAATTACTAAGTTACAAGAATATTGTAGAGTCTAAGATAATGTGAATTAATATATCCCGCTATATAATTGTTAATGACATTGCCTAGCACTTTCTTTCAAATGAAGCAATATGACCTTTTTATAAAACATCTTTTTTTTTTTTTTACCATAATTATAATACATACTTATTGCATAAGTATTATAAAGAAAAAAAAAGTAAATTATTCAAAATTGATAACGAGCCCTTATTTTTTATTTCTTCACAAGAACTTTGCTTCTCACAGCTTGAAATATAAAAATACAATTTGATGATAATGACATATTTTCAAGTTATTTTTGGACAAAAAAAGCAGTCTTCTTCATTTCACCCTAGTAATGTGATTTTTTTAAAATGTTGGAATCAATTTATCTACTTGAACCACTATTTTTATGTACTGCGGGTTTTTGGTATCCCATATATTTCAAATATTGGTTATTTCCATCAATCTAATCTTGGGTATATTTGACTTTAATTGCCTTCTGTACTTATAATTTAATTTAAATGTTTGTTTTTTTTATGTTGTATAAAGTAAAAACGTAAAAAAGATGTAATGAACAAACAAAAGTACGATAAAAGGTTAAGGGAACAAATTAAAAAATTACACAATACATAATTGTAATGCAAAGACAGGAAAAAAGGAAAGGACGAAGAGGGGGGAGGGGGGGGGGGGGGTCTGAAACAAGACGGAAGCAGAAAAAGTTAATATAAAAATTCGTAAAAATAAATTAAAAGTTTAAGTGAGTTATACTATTAATTTGGTAATATATTCCTCTCAAGAACAACGAGTGCATCCAGTGCAACATCTGAGAGCAGCCCGACAAGTTTCATCACATCATTATCATCACCTAGTAGTCCAAGCTCACCAAGTAGTCCAAGCTCACCAAGCAGTCCAAGCTCACCAAGTAGTCCAAGTAGTCCAAGCTCACCAAGTAGTCCAAGTAGTCCAAGCTCAGTCCAAGCTCACCAAGTAGTCCAAGCTCACCAAGTAGTCCAAGTAGTCCAAGCTCACCAAGTAGTCCAAGCTCACCCAGCAGTCCAAGCTCACCAAGTAGTCCAAGCTCCAAGTAGTCCAAGCTCACCAGTAGTCCAAGCTCACCTAGTAGTCCAAGCTCACCTAGTAGTCCAAGCTCACCCAGCAGTCCAAGCTCACCCAGTAGTCCAAGTAGTCCAAGCTCACCCAGCAGTCCAAGCTCACCCAGTAGTCCAAGTAGTCCAAGCTCACCCAGCAGTCCAAGCTCACCCAGTAGTCCAAGTAGTCCAAGCTCACCCAGCAGTCCAAGCTCACCCAGTAGTCCAAGTAGTCCAAGCTCACCCAGCAGTCCAAGCTCACCCAGTAGTCCAAGTAGTCCAAGCTCACCCAGCAGTCCAAGCTCACAAAGCAGTCCAAGTAGTCCAAGCTCACCCAGCAGTCCAAGCTCACCTAGCAGTCTCAGTAGCCCTAGTTCTCCATCAAGTCGTACAGTTAACTCAGGGTAATTAACAGCAACTTCCTTTTCTACTTATAACTGTATTCAATGGTAATAATACTGTAATTTACGATTTTCTATAATCCTGAACCATTTATCTATGTATCAGTTATTCATTCAATGACGCCATGTTGAGTCAAAACTTTTTTAAAGGTAAAAATAACGTAAGAATTTGATTCACATAGAAGAAAAGGCTACGGGCCTAGTAAGGAAACTGTATTTTGTAAATTTTTCTTTTTCCATTTCTTTCAAAGCCAAAGATAATAAAGTATATAAGAGCCCAAATTTGAGTACATCATATATCTTGTGTGCAAATGGCTCTAGCCTACTTTTTCGTAAGAGAAAATTGTAATTTTCCATATTGTATATTTCTTACCTTTTTACAAAATTCTTGTAATAACTAAAAAAAAACAAAAAACATGGTGCAATCGAACTTAAAACACTTGCTTTCTCTCACTCTCTTTTCATCTTTTTCTCTCTTTCTCTCTCTCTCTCTCTCTCTCTCTCTCTCTCTCTCTCTCTCTCTCTCTCTCTCTCTCTCTCTCTCTCTCTCTCTCTCTCTCTCTCTCTCTTTCTCCCCCCCCCCGCCCCTTTTCTCTCTCTGACTCTCTCTCGCTCTGTATATATATATAATTACTTTTTTAAAACTTTTTTGTTCTTTTCATCTTCTTTTTCTGCCTAGCTCAACCAATTTCCCAAACTTTCACATTTGATGCTATTTTAATGCTAACTATGCACAAACTAGTACACTCTACAAGTAATGTATTTTTCTGTTGCTTTAGCAAATGTAATTATGTTTTGTATTTAATTAACTAACAGCATACACCCTTGTTCTATTGGTGTAGAAAGAGAACACTTTAATTGTAAAGTTTCTATCAGAAAAAATGGTTTTCTTTTGAATTTCACAATCAATTTATCTTATAATCATTATAGAGTAAATAGCCAGAAATATACAAAGACTAATATTTTGAGTAAGAAATCTTCGTATCAAATATGTGTAAAAAGGAACATGTTTATTGTTTAAAAGATGTTAAAATGTGTGATCTATTTTTTTTTACTTAAAATGTGTAAATGTATGTTTTGTCTAGTAGACAAAGTTGTTGGAGAGAAAACAATAGTTTGCGAACTATACTTTAGAACACAATTCAATATGAATTTGCTTTACAAAAATTGCATAATAGCTTTGAATTCAGGTGTTTTAAAAGGTTTAAAAAATGCAAAATTAAAGCAATAAAAGAAAAAAAAGTATCAAATACTTAATGAAAAATTGGTTTTAAGTAAACACACTAAATAAAGAAAAAAAAAAGGTATAAAAGAGTGACTATAAAGAGGATTTCTGAAAATGTGAAAGATGTTTTTGGAGAAAAAAAAAATCATACTTTCTTATAATAAAGGTTGCAGTGCTCTAAGTGTTTTCCCTTTTTGTAAAATTCAAAATAAAATACATACTTATCAACCACCTTTTTTTCCACTTTACATACAGTTCACCCAGTAGTCCAAGCAGTCCAAGCTCACCTAGCAGTCAAAGCAGTCCAAGCTCACTCAGCAGTCCAAGTAGTCCAAGCTCACCAAGTAGTCCAAGCTCACCAAGTAGTCCAAGCTCTCTAAGCAGTCCAAGCTCACCCAGTAGTCCAAGCTCACCCAGTAGTCCAAGCTCACCAAGTAGTCCAAGCTCACCCAGTAGTCCAAGCTCACCAAGCAGTCCAAGCTCACCCAGCAGTCCAAGTAGTCCAAGCTCACCAAGTAGTCCAAGCTCACCCAGCAGTCCAAGCTCACCAAGCAGTCCAAGCTCACCCAGCAGTCCAAGCTCACCCAGCAGTCCAAGCTCACCAAGCAGTCCAAGCTCACCCAGCAGTCCAAGCTCACCCAGCAGTCCAAGTAGTCCAAGCTCACCAAGTAGTCCAAGCTCACCAAGTAGTCCAAGCTCACCCAGTAGTCCAAGCTCACCAAGTAGTCCAAGCTCACCAAGCAGTCCAAGCTCACCAAGTAGTCCAAGCAGTCCAAGCTCACCCAGCAGTCCAAGCTCACCCAGTAGTCCAAGCTCACCAAGTAGCCCAAGCTCACCTAGTAGTCCAAGCTCACCCAGCAGTCCAAGCTCACCAAGTAGTCCAAGCTCACCAAGTAGTCCAAGCTCACCCAGTAGTCCAAGCTCACCAAGCAGTCCAAGCTCACCTAGCAGTCCAAGCTCACCAAGTAGTCCAAGCTCACCCAGCAGTCCAAGCTCACCCAGCAGTCCAAGCTCACCAAGTAGTCCAAGCTCACCTAGTAGTCCAAGCTCTCTAAGCAGTCCAAGCTCACCCAGCAGTCCAAGCTCACCTAGTAGTCCAAGCTCACCAAGTAGTCCAAGCTCTCTTAGTAGTCCAAGCTCACCTAGCAGTCCAAGCTCTCCTAGTAGTCCAAGCTCTCCAAGCTCTCCAAGCAGTCCAAGCTCACCCAGCAGTCCAAGCTCACCCAGTAGTCCAAGTAGTCCAAGCTCACCCAGCAGTCCAAGCTCACCCAGCAGTCCAAGCTCACCTAGCAGTCCAAGCTCACCCAGCAGTCCAAGCTCTCTAAGCAGTCCAAGCTCACCAAGTAGTCCAAGCTCACCCAGCAGTCCAAGCTCACCCAGCAGTCCAAGCTCACCTAGTAGTCCAAGTAGTCCAAGCTCACCTAGTAGTCCAAGCTCACCCAGTAGTCCAAGCTCACCTAGTAGTCCAAGTAGTCCCAGCTCACCCAGCAGTCCAAGCTCACCAAGTAGTTTAAGCTCACCCAGCAGTCCAAGCTCACCCAGCAGTCCAAGCTCACCCAGTAGTCCAAGCTCACCTAGTAGTCCAAGTAGTCCCAGCTCACCCAGCAGTCCAAGCTCACCAAGTAGTCCAAGCTCACCCAGCAGTCCAAGCTCTCCCAGCAGTCCAAGCTCACCTAGTAGTCCAAGCTCACCCAGTAGTCCAAGCTCACCCAGTAGTCCAAGCTCACCAAGTAGTCCAAGCTCACCCAGCAGTCCAAGCTCTCCAAGTAGTCCAAGCTCACCCAGCAGTCCAAGCTCACCAAGCAGTCCAAGCTCACCCAGCAGTCCAAGCTCACCCAGCAGTCCAAGCTCACCTAGCAGTCCAAGTTCACCCAGCAGTCCATAAAACACAATGAGCACTAAATACTTTTTTTTTTTTTTACTTTTTTTTTAATTTTATCAATCGTTTTCTTTTTCTCACCACTTTGCCTAGCATAATTTTTGGGTGACTCGCGCATGCCTAAAACTTTAGTTTCGGGTGCTAATTGGCTAGATGATCTATGCGCTTTTCTATCAGACAGCAACGCAAGAAACCAACCCCGCCCCACCCGTTCCCAGTCAATCAGAACAGATAACTTGTAGATCTATCCATTAAAAGGCATCGAACATTATTTTAATATCAAGATATATGCTTTCCATTACTTAATCGTTGTTGTTTTCAAATATTGTTTATCTATAGAAGCCCTATTGAGCGTTAATATAAGACGGCCCCAGCTGGTGAAAGTGTTAGAGCGTTGGGACTCCCAATCTAGAGGTAGCAGGTTTATCGGACAAGATTTACCTGTCGCATTTCTTCTCTACTGCACTTAATTAATGTTATAGTTCTATTCCTAGTAAAATGCTCACCTCCTAAGCTTCAGCAAATATCCATAATACTATTATAGGCTATTCAAATGGTTTTTCATACCTGTTGCAAAAGCTAATAATTATAAACAATTGAAAAGCCGTTTGTTCAACTTATAATTTAAGCTTAGGATAATATTACATGTATATAAATCCACTTTGGGGAAAATGTAGCTTTATTATATGGATTTTCCTTAAATTGCGTATCAATTTTGAAATAAACATTGTTTTTCCTCCGCCGGCTTGCAAGTTGAGCTTTGAGCATGGGCGTGCCCGGTGATTAATATAAATAATAATATAACACTTCGTAAGACTATAATCGGCGACTCGAGATACTAGCGAGACGTCAGTGTTTGGGAGTGTGGCGTTCTGGCATTACAGCGGTTGCAAGCCCTACTGAGACTGAGAGCGTTGTTATAGGGATTACAGAAGAAGCCTTTACTTTAAATTGTAATCATCTGTTGTTATTTTTTTAAATTAAAATTTATTGTTTTCTTTGATAAATCAACCTTTTATTGACAATATTTAGTTACACAATTACCATGAAAGTTTAAAGCCGCATCAACGGTAAATTAGGCATGACAACTGAGCAATAAATGAAAAAAAAATTTAAAAAACTAGTGAGTGAAGGACAGGACAAACTTGGCATAGCCTCTATTAGTTGTTGGATGTTTGTTTTTCTGGTAGCACTTATGGTATTCCTGCTTTCTATGTACTCCAGGTTTCTGGTACATGTATTTCAAAAGATGGAGTCGAGTGTTGACAAAGAGGTTCGTTAACTCTCGCAAAAACTGCAAGGGCACAGTTTATTTATTTTTTTCCGCGATTCGCTTCTGTCATTCCCTAATGTTGTAGTCAAAACGCACTCCTGAACTGAAGTGTCTTCTCTAAATCGCCTCTCCCGGCATTATAAGTCCGAAAAATGAATTATAGAGCAAACTATGCACATAAAAATGGGACCAAACTAGCCCGCCACATAGATGGAATATCTTAACGTGATGCCCAAGGCCCTTCTTCACCCTATTTCTACTAGGAACATTGAAGATATCTGAGATACTCAGTCTGGTGTACACCGTTAAAGTCCCTTCTATCAATTATTACATCATAACATAAAGCAATTAGAGGTTTAAAATAGGCATCCATTGTTGCAAATAATATTTACACAAGTTGGGTTGGGCTGGTTTAACGTCCAACGTCAGCAGTATATATGTATATTGTGTACGGGCGCCTAGGCTGACGTCTGACAATTCTAAGTGCTGCCACGTGAGACAGGGGCGGGGATACCATGACACATGTCTCAGCCAGTCACATTATAGTATACCGAGTATTACCGACATCGACCCAACCAGTTACAGGGGACGAAATAGGACAAATAAATCTGCCGATCGTGGGATTCGAGCCGTGGGCCTCGCAATCTGGAGACAAGCGATCTATCACTTGAGTCAGTTCCCTCCAACCCCTGAACTTTGCCGTATAATTTGAACGGATTTACGACAGCTCATCAAATTGTCGTCCTTGTAAACCCAAACCAATGTTCTAATAAGCTTGTTTTAAGCAGCAAAGAGACATAATGAAGCCAAGATACATTTATTTTATCCACCTATTCATTTCAGTGATCAGTCATCCTGTGTTATCTCATTCCTGACTTATCATACAATATCAAGGCTGTAAATGTTAGACATTTAGAATTGTGGATGTAATTGACATGTCTACAGCTTTGAAATATCGCCTTTCATTACTCTATACATGTATATAGATATCAGACATTTTCTTTGTGCACCCGTTTTTAATTATGGCGGAATGAACGGAATCGTCACCCTTCTATAAAAAATGAAGATTAAAATAATAAAACAGCTTAGTACTATAGTAGTTAGTCTTCTAAAGCCTATCACAGATTGCCCTTTAAATCCCTTAAACGTGAGAGATACATGTTTACAGTTCAAAATGCAGGTCTAGATATCCGAATAGAATTACTAAATAGTACTCGTCCGACTTATCTAGATCGAGTCCCACAGTGCGAGAAGCTGGCCATGATACTCTAGATTATAGATTTAGTTGGCCTACCTGTTTCTTATTATAAAATCACATCTGAGCGAATGAAAGATAACACAACTGTTGTGTTGATCACACGCTTCAGTTCAAAATAGAACTTTATTCTAGAGCTTACTCTATCCATTGTATTGTTCGAGATGACGGCAAGTAAGAAGGTAAAGATAGACAGATCGCCGAGTGTTGTTTGGACGAATAAAGTCGATAACAAATCACAGTGAATTGAATGTAGGCTATTGTGGATCATCCCGATAGACTACCGATAGCAAAGAAATGCGCACAGGTTAAAAATTAATACGATGTATAAACATCTCGTCCGATTTTTTTAATGCGCACCTCTTTTTCTCAGTTCATTTAAAAAATGAAGAAAAAAAAACCTAGTTGTAAGGCAATGTTTATTTCTGCGATAAGTGCCGATGTATTGCTGTCTAAAGGGTCGCATCAAGAAACGCGAATAACGTTACATTGAAAAATCTAATGAGATATCCTTCAGAATGAATAACTTGAACCAGCGAAGTTTACCGGAATGATATCGAAAGTAAAACGAGTTTAGCGGCACATGTACTTCCGTTTTGAATCGAAAGCAGTTATTGAAATAGAATAATATTATGTGAAATTGAAACTTCGGCATGAAAAACGGTACATGTACTTCCGTTTTGAAAGGGAAAGCAGCGTCGCCTCGTTTTTGAACTTTTTCGTTTTTCAATCAACGGTAGTGCTGATCGGATTTGGCAATTTTTTTTCTAGACAGTCCATAGCGCCGCGGCCGCGGAAAATCGCGGATCCTTGGAAAACTGTGATCTCTGACTTTATTTCAAACAAACACATTGCAAAACCTGAGGCGCCAATGGCTTGTGGAATATCACCGCAGGTCGACCCACACAGGCACATTCGCCTGAATACGTCTCTCTATAGATCGTCTCTGCTATATTTTCATAAAAACGATATCACAGCAGCATTCTTTATCTACAGCCTTTTACTCCATCATCCATGCTCAACACACGTGAGCTGGCTGAATTGGTCCAATGTCATCAACTAGGCTATGTTGCACCCGGGTCACAAGACTAAGGCCTGACCATTTAACGTCCTGCCACACAGAGACTGAGTTCACTTAGTTTAATGTCTAACATCAACATTAAATTGGCTTTATTGTGGACAGACCTCAAGACTGATGTCTGACAATTTTATGTGCTGTCACATACGAGAAAGGACGGGGATACCATAACTCCTGTCTCAGCTGGTCACATTTTAATATATTACCAACATCGACATAACCAGGTACAGGGGGACGCAATCGACAATTTAATTTATCTGCCGATCGTGGGATTACAACCAACGTGGAGACCAACTCTCCGTCAGTTCGCCATACTGAAACATGCAAGAAAACAATTAGGCCTACATCATAACATGTACACATTTATCAAACAATAACAACTATTGCAAAAATACATACATATAAACAATCTTTTTTTAACAACTTTTCGATGGTTCACAAATTGATTTATTTCATTAACATTAATTTGCTGTGG
>RQTK01000722.1:232566-245446 GCA_003991915.1 Elysia chlorotica
ATCAAAGCCTTATTCATACATGTATGTGTTTTTAAATTTAAGAATAGGGACAGCTGAGACCCAGTGGTCTATCAGAGTAGCTGAAATCTAGCGTTATCTGGTGTTCAGCTGAAATCCAGCATTATCCAGTGTTCAGCTGAAATCCAGCATTATCCAGTGTTCAGCTGAAATCCAGCATTATTCAGTGTTCAGCTGAAATCCAGTGTTATCCAGTGTTCAGCTGAAATCCAGCATTATCCAGTGTTGTCCAGTGTTCAGCATTATCCAGTGTTCAGCTGAAATCCAGCGTTATCCAGTGTTCAGCTGAAATCCAACATTATCCAGTGTTCAGCTGAAATCCAACATTATCCAGTGTTCAGCTGAAATCCAGTGTTATCCAGTGTTCAGCTGAAATCCAGTGTTATCCAGTGTTCAGCTGAAATCCAGCGTTATCCAGTGTTATCCAGTGTTCAGCTGAAATCCAGTGTTTAGCTGAAATCCAGTGTTATCCAGTGTTCAGCTGAAATCCAGTGTTCAGCTGAAATCCATCATTATCCAGTGTTCAGTTGAAATCCAGCATTATCCAGAGTTCAGCTGAAATCCAGCATTATCCAGTGTTCAGCTGAAATCCAGCATTATCCAGTGTTATCCAATGTTCTAGCCGTAAAAGCTTTAATATCCCCACAGCCGGGACCCATTGTTTTATCCCTGTTGGTCAAACCCAGTGTTCACTGCTTCTAATATTGACTTAAAGTTAAACAGTCTTATAATTACAGGGATCCCGTACAATCAGAGTACGGTACAATTTTGCCATACAAACTTCTGCTACATTGCAAGGAAACCATTTAAATACAATCCTACTATACAGACAGCTGGTGTACCATTACATGTATATAAGTTTTATAACTGGCAATCGTGAATGATACAGCAGTATACTGAAGAAGGTTCAAACAAGAGTTTTTTGTCTGTTGGTTCAGGTAGGTGACAGCTTTATCATTTATCATTTCCACACATTTTCACTTATCTAGCCGTCTCAATTGATCCTTGAACTTCAAATTATTAGTAGTGTTGAGTTATGATTTAGCCACTCCATATTCTTAATTCTTATACCATTGGGATTTTGAGAAATGACCACCAGTATATAGAACTTCAAATGGGCTATTTTACCAAAGAAACAGTATATGCATGAGTCTAAGCATAGAAAGCAAGTGCCATTAAATCAAAAAGGGCACACAGTTTTCATACCAGACACATGGGTCTCTGATAAACTGTCAACATTTTCATACCAGACACATGGGTCTCTGATCTTGCAAGTGAAAAGAGTGGAACAAAGTCTGCAATTGTTCACATGCACAGACATTGTATAATATAATAAATATATTGGTATACATGTAGAGCTAGAAAAACTAAATTCAAGATAGATTAATTCGTTAGTGTGAGCCTTTTTATCTTTGACGATTTGAGAGAGAGAGAGAGAGAGAGAGAGAGAGAGAGAGAGAGAGAGAGAGAGAAGGGGGGGGGGACGAAAAGTTGATAAGAGGCACAGAGAGAAAGAGCCAAGAAACTCGCAAGAGAGAGGAGAGAGAGAGAGAGAGAGAGAGAGGTGGGGGATAGGAGGGAGATGGAAATGGAAGAAAACTAAAGAGGAATAGAGGAAAAGCTTTAGTAGGGTGTAGCCCTATGCTCTCAACTGTTCATTCTCGATAACATGTTGCTTGGTCTAGGTCTAGACCTATATTAGATTTTGGGCAAAGCAAATCAAACTTGTTCCATTCATATAGAACACTATCCAATTAAAATACCTAAACTTTTACGCCAATTACACAGATTTGTTTAAGCATGTCTTGTAGACAATGGCACCATGTGCGGCTTCAGTTTTGAGTTTTAATACTAGATCTATGTAGCCTAAACCACCTCTTCTTGGAAATCACGCACATTGTGTAAGTTTACTGCATTCAGTGCACTGACGCCGTATTGTTCACAGGCGATATTGTAAGCCTCAGGCCGGATCTAGTTCAGACTAATAGGGTGAGCAGTGGTTTCTTATACATCAGGAATAATGTGACTGGCTGTTCAGGGTGGAAATCATCACAACAACAAAAAACCAACAAACAAACAAAAACTATGCGGCTTCCATTGCTCAAAGAGGAACAAAACAGCATTTTTTATATCGCGGGCGGGACGGCAGAACAAGGTCTCAACATGCGGGACTGTTCCGCAAAATGCGGGACGATTGGCAGCTCTACACTATTACATACAATTGGAACAAAATAATACCACAGGACAATCAGCATACCCTGTACAATTATACCATACTGAGAAAATTTATACAATCCTATACACCGAATCAGAATACAATATACCATCAAATAACCAGGTTACAACTGTTCCATACAATCACATTAAGGCTACCAGACAACCAGGATACAATTAAACCAGACAATCCAAAAACAATTATACCATAAATCATAAAACAGTTATACCATACAGACAATCAGAATACAATTATACCATACAGACAATCAGAATACAATTATACCATACAGACAATCAGAATACAGTTATATCATACAAACAATCAAAATACAGTTATATCATACAAACAGAATACAATTACGCTATGTACTCAGAATACACTACCGTACAGATTCCAGCTCTGGCATTAACTTAAGGACTTGTCTAAGTACCCCTACAGTTGTTTCAATAGGTTAGTTATATATAATGCATCTTTCTTGATCTGCCATAAAAGAAACTACTTTTTATACTTTAATACAAATATTTGTTATTGACAATATTATTTTACAAAATTCAATCAAATAAAAGCAGTGACAATAATCGGTTGAACATAAATTATGTTTGTGAGAGTTTTTTTTAGTATTACCATTTTAATTCATTTTCAATGCATTGTGAAAATGTGTAATGAACATCATAAAACCTGTCAAAACTACACGCTGCCCACAGCAAACTTTGAATTCATTAAAGGCCAACAGATCAGAACCACAAGTCATTATGCCAAGAAACATAGCTAGATCAAACATGGCACTAAGACCCCTAAGTTCACTTTGTGTACAAGCCTCATCAGAGCAATCATACCGATAGAAGACTTTTTCATTACCTTAGCCGATGGCTTAATTTTGTTTTCTTTCAAGGCTTCAGGCGACCGCCAATGTTTATGTAAAGTGTAAACTGACTCTTGCAGTGGATTGTTGTGTATCCTGCCAGCTCAGGTACAGTATCTAATAAAACAGGCCCTAACTTAAATTAACGGACTAAAACAAAGGTATTTTGTCACCCATATTGATTTTGTTTCCCTTAGTTCAAGTTGATGACAGCGTTATCATTTAATATTTCAGATATCGCTGCATCTTAATTGATACGTCAACTTCAAATATGTGTAGTGTTTCAAGAGTTGTGAATTGGTCACTTTACATAATTTATTTTTATGCTCAAATACCATAGGAGTCAGATCAGCAACAATTCAACTGAGCGATCAGACAACCCCTCTCCTCTCCTGGACCCACACTTTGTTAGTGTTGATGTAAACTTTACGCCCAACCATCTCAGCAACGCTTAATAACATCCGTTGTGATATAAGACCCTCAAAATGGTAGTTGGCACATTGGCGCATGGCCAGAAAAATTCTTTGAGAAATGAACCATCTTGTCCTGTCAACTGAATCTGGTTGTCCGTGGTTGTTTGTCTAAGGCCTTCCAACCATAGGTGCCACGGCAGTTTAGTAGAGGTCTCTGTGTAAAACCAAACTGCACAAGTAAAAAATCCACGTCAATGAACTATCAAGGTCAGATCAAGTGTGAGAGATCACCGGATGCGGACACTAGACAAGGACACTGGGCACCCCATCCATCCATGTGTTGGCTGGAAACTTTCTAAGGAGAGGGGGGGCACCTGGGGACACAGATAAGAGAGAAAACAGCTATAGGCAAGAGAGAGAGACAGACACAATAATGGTAATAAATTAATATGGAAGTTGAACTAATTAATTATCAGTCGCAAATATACCATATCATTCATTTGTCATTTGAAGTTCGTTTGGTTAGTTGGTTTCTCAGTCTTATTTCTAAAGCTGGCATTATCTTTGACAGGACCCAAAACTAATAATTGACTCCAGTCTCAGCAAATCATATCAACTGTAACAGATGAAATTTGACAAATTTTGTCCGATCGTGAATTTTCGAACCTCCTGATTGGGAGACTTATGCTCTTCCCAATTGTGCAATTTACTCCCCTTGTTTGGTGTAGTGATCTCTGACAGCTGAGAGAACTATGCCAAACCCACCAGTAGTATTATCGTATGACCGCCGCAACCACGCAATTAGCCTGTGAATCCAAAATATAAGCCTGTCATCAGCATACTGTTCTGTATCGTATCTTCCATCAAGTTTTGTTATAAGGCTTTAAAGGATTATCGGGTCAACTGAATCAGGATTTCCATTATGTTGTTGCTGCTAAGACTACAACATCAGCACTATATAGGCTATATCCTAAACAGGCCCCAAGACTAACATCTGACAAGTTCATGTGCTGCCACACAGAAACAGTGCTGGCATACCATGACTCCGTCTCAGCCGTCCGATTTAAACTGACACTGACCCAACCAGCTGGGGAAGAAGTCAGGTGAGCGGGCTCGAACTACAGACCTCCTGCATCAAAGCTGATGTTCTACTCTAGGACTACCAGCCCCCCTCCCATTGCGCAGAAATAGTGTCAGTTCTCCTGGACCCACTCTACAAAAACCCACCTGTCACGACGGGCGATTCATCTCCATGAGGTGCGACATCTCGGCAAACCATGGGGTAATGTCAACCTTCTCTGCCTCAGCCTTCTTAACCAATTGGTGCTCCTGTGGACGAAAAGTGTACCAAGAGAGTAGGTAATAACGATAAGGTAATAATCATGGGGATTATTATGGTAATGATGAGGAGAATAATAATAATAATAATAATAATAATAATAATAATAATAATAATAATAATAATAATAATAATGATGATAATGATAATGATAATGATAATAATATTAATAATAATGATAATAAAAATCGTAATATAGCGTGGTGTCAGGGACATGGCTAGTCAGATTAGAACTGCCTCTAACCCAAAAAATCATAATGGTTTGTTTTGGGGTTTTTTAAACTAACAAAGCTTAGACTTCCTGTAAGTGTAATTGGAACCAGTTAGCTATAGAGAAGAAAGGAAACATTCTCACCAATAATTTCCTGTACTTTGGCCGCCTTTTAAAGTCTTTTGTTAAACTGGGGAAACAAAATTTAAAAGCCATTTAATCAATAACATCCATATAATAATAATTATTATAATGTTACAAGGGTAGTAAACACCTAGGAACATCAAGTCACTGAACCCCTCATAGTTTGAGGTAACAGACTTCACAACATAAATATGTTTAACCGATAATTTACGCCACCGCCCGCTGGTCTTTTTTTACGGGAGCATCTGCTAAGAAACCAGTTTGGCATACACATTTTATGTACAGAGTAGCAGTTATTAATGATTTTCCTCTGAAGAAGATTTCCACATCGTCAATGAAGAGTTTTACTTTCAATAGCCCTTTACCGCTTTATAAAATATAATCTGCTTGCCGAATTACGATATTTACAAAAACACAGACCAACTGCGTACTCATTTGATATAAAGTGTGGCCACAAAATTAAGAACATCAGCAGACCTGCCACACTCCAGGGACAGAAAATCGGAATGATTCTGTAAAAAATCTTGCTGTGTTTGCATAACCCTCGTTTTTTTCCCCACAATGTCTAGAATGATGATAAAATGATTTATACCAATTAATAGACCAAGTTATTCTAAAAATGATTGTTATTTTTTTTTACAGAAAATTCAGTAAAGGTCATATAGATCTAATCAAAGTGTACTTTTACTCCCAGGGTACTAAAATTACTCGAAGTCATGTGGTCTTGGCCTAGAAACAAAGGCTGGTTGGGAAGAGATGCCCATAAGACTAACAAGAATATATGTCTCATAAGTCATTTTAAGCTGTAGGCACATGAAGAGAGGACCCTGTGAGAGACAGTACAGTTGCATGCCAGTCAGCATTCCAATACTGACTTAGAGGACAAATACGTTCATGTATAAGCTCGGTCTTAGAGAGAAACAGAACCAAACTAGACATGTACTGGATAGAGGATACACTGGAGGGTTGATGATTTTGAAGGCAGACCCAGCCTGAATTTTTTTCTCGAAGATGAAATTGAGTCCACACAAAAAATGAAAACACCCAAAAATGGAATATGGCAAATTTTCAGGAAAAAAATCTGAATGATTCTGATTTAATCGGAATGAATGGCAGGTCTGCACCAGTATATAGAAAAATTGGATAAATGCCCCTTACGTCAATAAACAATCATTGTGACATGTATGAACAGGTCAGTAAATTAAGAGATAAGGATTGCGCATAGAGACTACACAACATAATTGACATGGGTAGATTGGCCCATCTCAGTTCAGTACCAACATTGTGTAAGGCATTGACAAAGCAAGAAGCCTTAGGCCTGTTTCATATCAACAGTAACTCACCAATCTTTGACAAAGGACCGCAACTCATCCGAGAATTCTCTGCCTAGCTGCGGAGGTTCCTCTTGCAAGACTTTGGTAAGCACTTCAAAGTCGGTTTTACAGTTCTTGTAGGGGAATTCCCCTGTTGCTAGTTCAACCTACAAAGAGGGAAGTAAGCACAAGAGGGGAAATAATTATAATTAGATTTAGAAGTTACTCAGCCCTTCAAAGCGGGTTTTACAGTTCTTGTAGGGGAATTCTCCTGTTGCTAGTTCAACCTACAAAGAGGGGAGTAAGCAGGGGAAGGTAAAATAATTATAATTGGAACAATTGTTTAACAATAGAAAGACTCTTAATATACACCACCATTATAAAATATTGCAAACACACCCTTACAACAATTTTCCCTACTTCTCAATCTTATCATGTATCAGAAGTTCAGGCACAATTTGCTAACATACATTTAAACTAGAGCCCTATAAACAGAGAAAACCACTGCATATTGACTTTTTTTTTTCTCTCACTGAAAATGTATATGCCTGGGCCTAGATAATGATAAAGAGTTATAACCTATCAACATTTTACAATGTTTTTAACACTTTATAAATTATGTCAAAATTGTGACTGACTTCTCTTTACTATGGCCGTTTAGCCAGCGTGAATCAGGCACAAGTCACTAACATAAGTTTTAAACTAGCGCCCTCTAGACATAGATAAACTACTCTACATTAATCTTCTTGTGGTAAATTTAAACAATTATCTATAGTTTTAAAAATGATAAGAGTTCAAATTTTTTTATTCTCTTAAAGTGCATTTGAGGTTTCTTAACACCTAAAATTAAAAGACAGTCGGCCAAGTGTTAACGTCCATGGCCAGGAAAGGGTGAACTCAAAAGGTGCAAATTCAAATATCAGCCTAATAAACCCTGGTTGCATCACATTTTTTATAATGTATGACCACCAACCAAAGACATTCAAATTTATCTTTTCAGCGGTTGGCTTTATCATTAATAGTGTTTTCATCGCAGGGCAACTTGTGAATATCACATCCGACAGATCTCTCACCAATGAAATTCCCAAGCTCCAAACGTCTGCTCTGATGTCGTAGTCTGGGCGGGTGGGATCTGGCGGTTCGATTCTCTCAGGCTGGAGGGGGGGGGGGGGGTTAAATATGTTAACTTTAAACGTGTGGGAACCACATTGAATACTTCTTTAAAAAACCTTTAAAAATAAACCAAAAAGAGGCTTCTAAACAAAAATTTCATTATAAATCAAATTATGCATTTTTCACAACTTTTTCAAGTCTGAAATAATGAAAAAAAATCTTTTTTTGGTTTTGTTTTTGTTTGTATACTGGACTTTTAGCTTTAAAGGCCTGTATGTTAAAACTAGGGAGCAGCACTTCCGCAAAAATCGCCCAAATCACGCCTTATATGATTGGGTCACAAATTGCAGTTCATGTTTAGCCACAAAAGGAGCATAATATAAGTAGAATTATTAAAACTCAAAATAAAGGTGTTACGTGTATGTCAAATAAGTGCACTGTATAAAAACAAAGCTTCACATTGTTGGTACAGCATAGCTTGCCAACTTTTGAGAAAGGAAATACAGATTATTAGCGCAATTAGTCACTGCAAACCTAATTG
This sequence comes from Elysia chlorotica, assembly GCA_003991915.1. Classification (NCBI taxonomy): domain Eukaryota; kingdom Metazoa; phylum Mollusca; class Gastropoda; family Plakobranchidae; genus Elysia; species Elysia chlorotica. The sequence goes on from RQTK01000722.1 coordinate 240,739, forward strand.
ATGGCCAAACTTATTACGTTCAGCTACCAATATTGACTTAAACACAAGCTTAACCATACCTTTAAAAACTACACAATGGACTAGTGTTATTTAATAAATGCAGGGTTTTTGTTGTTTTTGTTTGTCTTTTGTGGAGATTTTTTCATCTCATAGTGTCAGAAAGCTCTGGTCAGAAACATTCAGGCTTTGCATTAACCATATATAATATTTTGAAGACAGTTAGCTTAAAAGCATCTCATATTTTGCATTAATATGAATTATGAGATGAATTTGAGCTTTCTTACAAGAGCAAATGGGACCAACACCATTGTCATTGACTGAAGGGGACAAATGCGACAAATAAATTTGCACAGCAGCTGGTTTGAAACCACGCACTTAACGAGAACCATATGCTCTGCCACTTGAGCTAGTTCCCCCCTCAAAGTCAATTTAGTTCTCGACTTATATCACAGAATTAGATCTAGATCAGTACCATCGGATATCAAATACATTTAGAATATAAAGTAACAGTCTAGATCTAGATTCAACTTCACGAGATGTAGTTCCACTTCGGAACAACAGATAGGTTTGTTTGGAGGTTCATTTGTAGTGGTCTCCAATTGGCAATTTAATGGGGAATATGATAAATTGGGTGGCCCCAAAAAGATCGCAAGGATGTTGTACGTTGCTGTCAATTAATCAGTCATTTTAGCAAGATTTATATAGAGGAGTGAAAGCTGTTTCATGTCATGTGTTACTTTATTCAGAAAATAAAAGCATTTGGCAAAATTTTAAAGAGTGAAAACAATTTAAATAAATTAGCACAGGAAAAGTTTTTTTTTATAATTTCTTATTATTTGAATAATCAATTTCCCTTAATATTTTTTCATTCAACAACCCACAAGAGTGGACGTTAAGATGATTTAATTCTTTCTTTTATTTCTTTTGTTTTTTGTAACTGTTTTTAGCCTAAATTTTATAAAATAAACACAACCAAAAATAGAGCCAAGAGAAACTCAGTCACTATCTAGTACAGTAGAATCAAAGATCTCGAGTAGAATGCAATAATGTGCCGCCCACTGGGAGTAAGTTTGTGTGTCTGTGTGAGAGAGTGGCAGCAATTGTGCCTATCTATTGATACTATGAAATTGTCTGATCTTGGGATGTAAGAACTGTGAGGGGATCGGCGCTTGACAGCGAAAATGGTTTAAAGTAAAAAAACTGGATTCTTGGAAACAAAGCCAAGGAATTCCCGGATGGACAGATCGCCGCCACTAGAGGAAGCATAATTGCTGCTATTGTATTACACTATTTACCACATTTTTTTCTTCGAAAAGTAGCAAGTGAACAATTAATCTACAAGTCGATTAGAGACTTGACTAATCCTAGTATCACGAAACATACGAGACTTTAAAAACGTAAATGGGCCCAGTAAAGGGCTGGGCTAACCGAGTTTAATTGCCAAAAATGTCAGCAAGTGCTGAGCAATCGACGGCGCACCCAATTTTTCGCCGGATACTGTCAAATAGACAATTTCTTTTTAACCGGATACTGAAGCATGTACTCAGGAGGTCAAATACGTACTAAATATGTTTTACATGTACTGGTTGGCAGCTATAGTATTTTTTCTACTGTCAACTCAGCATTGAAATATTTCTGAAACAAGGCGTTTTGTGAGATAAGATAGCTACAACATGCTGAAAATCGACATATCTAAAGAACTTAAACATACAACAAACTTAGGGTTGATGGTTATTTAAAATATACAATACGAACGGTACCTAAAAAATGATACAAAATGCTTTATGATTATTCACGTTTTTTTTTCTTCTCCTTTTTCGTTTTGTTTTTATATGCCCATCAGATTAACTTAAGCACTGTACAGACATTTCAACCACTATACAATGACACTTACAGCCATATATGCAGCACACCCAGCGCTCCGAGTTTTGGCTTTGGAGTCGACCAATCTTCCGCTGATGCCGAAGTCACAGAGCTTCACGTTCCCACGATCATCGAGCAAAATATTGGACGGTTTAACATCTGACGGAACAAGGATTCAGAACAAACAAAAAAATGTAAACTACAGAAATTGATATTGATGAAAATAGGGGTAATAATAATAATATTAATAATGATAATAATAATAATAATAATAATAATAATAATAATAATAATAATAATAATAATAATAATAATAATAATAATAATAGTCTTATTATAATGCAGCTAAGCCCAAAATTGATATGGTAAAGGCTTTTTAGCGAAGGGACAGAAAATTCTACAAGAATATGCGATGCATCAAATAATTACGTGGGCATAACCTTTTTATAATTTTTGCAGACACTTTTCATTTTTCTCATTTCTTAGCCATCCAACATTTAAATACACCAATAAGATGGAAGTAAAAAAATTAATGTGGATTTTCGGACAGAGACAAATCTGACATACGCCAAAGCATTGTTGATTCTTTTTAATAAGCAAGCAAATTTTATCGGGATATGGCACTGTTTTGTTAGAAGTATTTAAAATAAAGTATTGTTTAAGATAAGATAAAAATGAGATTAGATTTATTGATCAACTAGGGAAATTTGTTGTGGGATTACAGTACATTGAATAATCAGTAGACATTACATGTTATGCACATTTACCTTAACAGGCATCCATTCATCCATCCCTCCCTAATTCTCTCTATCTTCCAGCCTAGGCCATCAAACAATCTCCACAAATTTCGTGGGTTCCCAATAATAATAATAATCATAAAAACAAAGAATTGAAAAGAGAAAAAGCAATTAGAGCCTGCAATTATAACAATAATGGGGTTGTTTTTTTACTTTCAGTCTACACTAAAGACTAACCCTGAAAAAGATAACTCACCTCTGTGAATAACTCCGTGCCTCTCCTTGAGGTAATGTAAAGCTTTGACAGTCTGCTCAACAGAGGGAAGCAATAAAAAATGATTATATTCAGATGTATTTACTTCTCTCATCATTATAAAACTATCAACAAAAGAAGGAAACATGCTTTAGTCCAAGACCCTTAATAAGAAGCAAATACGAACTATCTAAATCATACCTACATGATTTTGTCACTGGGCTAACAGTATTGAATATCTATTTTTTTTATTTGTGGTTTCAAGATTTATTTTTTTAATGGTCTATTCATGAGTTACAAGTAAAAATTTATTAAAAAAATTAATAGATATGATTTTTCTTTGAGATATGACATGCTGCTAACCCACAAACGATTTAAGTACAATTTATAAACACATACATTGCCATGACAATCGTTATGTGCTGAATGCATCCCAAGCCCACTGTATGGAGCATGCCTTCGCAACATTATATAGCTATGGTAGCACGAAACAATACACGGTAGCAGCTTCACATTTCTCTGATAGAGGTTGAAGTCACATGCCCTACTAAATTCACGGCAGTTAAAGTAGTCACATGACCTACCGCTACGACGATGTTGCCAAGGATCCTCTCTGGCACCGGGCGTCGCGTGCGCTTGAGCAACTTGTCCAGGCAGGTCGCCATCAGCTCCATGCAGATCCACACTTCACTCTGGCGGCATGGGGAAAAGGACGAAACAACAGCTTTAAACCTACATTTTAACTACAAGTTTAAGTGCTGTTTTGTTTTGGTGTTTTACGTCCCATGTCAGCACTATGTAGGCTATATTGTGAACGGGATCCAAGACTGAGGGTTGACAATTTCATGTGCTGCCAAACACAAGACAGCGCAGGGAGACCTGGACCTATGTCTGACACATTATACTGACACTAAGCAACCAGTAGGAGACAAAATCGTGAAACAAGTTATGTGCCATGACAAAATGCATTAAGTACATTTTTTAAATTGAACTAATCTGTTTAACTGAATCTTTTTTATATCCAAACAAGAAAAGAAATTTTGGAATTAGTTCTCCAAGTTAGATTACAGATGAAACAATACAAAGAAATATACGAACAACTTTGAGTCTTTTCAGTATTATCACGCTTTCGCAAATAGTATGTGTTGTCATGAAGCCCTTTAAATGTAAAATGTACTTCTAAAGAGAAAGTAAGACTTGTTTTTATGAATTGTCAGTGTGGAAAAAAAAAAAAATCTGCTAACAAACAAAGACTTAAATTGTGAATACATAAATGATATAGCGTCTGAAGACCAACCTTAAATGTCGTGAAAGAAGGGAAAATTCTACAAACCGACAAAGAAAACAGACTGACCATTGTAAGAACTAAGAATGTACTCATTTATAAGGACTGACATATACTTTCATAATAATTATAATAATAGTAATAAAATAGTGATAATAATTTCACTTTTTTAAGACGACAATAATAATAATAATAATAATAATAATAATAATAATAATAATAATAATAACAATAATAATAATAATAATAATAACAATAATAATAATAACAATAATAAAATAAAACTAACCTTTGTTATGAATGTCCCTATACATTGGACGATGTAAGGACAATCATGACTTTTTATAACCACATCTAAATCCATGATGATTCGTTTATTTTCCTCCTTGTTGCCTGAGCGGCGCATTTGCTGAGAGGAAAAATAATAAAATAACATTGATTTTTATCTTAGAATTCAAAGATAAAGATTGCAAAATGTCAAATGTGCTAAAAAAAACACAACCCATAATGCACACATCAGGGATTTGATGATACCAGATTGCCTTAATTTAATAATAAAATAATAATAAT
>RQTK01000722.1:252767-265739 GCA_003991915.1 Elysia chlorotica
TCATTATTATTATTATTATTATTATTATTATTATTATTATTATTATTGTTATTATTATTATTATTATTATTATTATTATTATTATTATTATTATTATTATTATTATTATTATTATTGATGGAACAATGTGCGTACCTTACAAATAATGCAATTAACAACTGGTAATCAACCCTTTATCCACTGTCTGGGTATAGTATAGTAGTCGGCACTTATTTTGAAGTTCTGACATTTGAACATAGCGCACAAAACTACGCGTAATCCTCAAAATTCTTTATTGAACACCTTGATATGTTTTAAGATTTCTTTTTTACCCAGGTGTAGAGAAATTGAAATTGGAAAATATTTACTCAGGTGGGGTGGGTGAATCATATTATTCCTACCAGCTAGGTGGAAAGCAAGAAGAGATCAAATAATTATAGTAGAAATAAACGCATCATGAAAGTTTTGATCAGAGATTCAACATTTAATGACACACGGATGTGTTGAAAGTCACAAAAAGGAAAACTAACATAATAAACAATAATTATGCTGCATTTATATAGCGCACATCTATTACAATCAATATTTTTCAGAACAGTTAGTGCACATGACCACTGGGTGGTTCTTGCAAATAGGGAGGACATAATTTGGACAGCAGATTTTTACCGCAAGACATAGGGTAAACCCATAGACATATAACTATGTTATATAAATCTATGGGTAAACCTCTTTTGTTTCCTGGGTTGTGCAGCAGCATCTAGCTTGGACTTCTTTCTATCGTTCTGGTTCTGGGTAGTAGAAGCTCTCTTGAGAGATGCCGGGCGGACCGCTACAGACACAAGAACCGTGTCGATGTTGTGCTTGGTGAGGTGGTTGGTGGTGGTGATGGATTCCCTCTTTTGCACTTGCTGGAAAACTAAGTCTCTTGTAGCATCTATGATGGGCATATGGCGGTTGTCGTCGTAGAACCGCTTGTCGGTTGGTGCCCTTGTTTGCAAGATGACCCTGGCAGCGATGGTGCTACGGTCAATAACGTTGTAAAACATAAAATTGGGCAATCTCCTTGATTTTTGTTTAATAGTGGAGCACAGACCGTCTGATCCACGGCGTCTACACTTGTTTGTGTGGATTTGTATCTGAAAACATTGTATAGGCCTATTGTTTGGTTCCTTGATAGTCTCGCAGATTTCAGGTGCAGAATGCATTGTGTTCGGCCTATAATTCCCCAAACATTCAACTTCAATGATAAAAGCCTGTGCTGCATAGTCACCGAAAAGGCGTAGCGAGCTCAGATCTAGAGGCGGCAAACCACTAGATGCTTCCTGACGGCATAAACAACGCGAGGTGATTAGCAAACAGCACTCGAAGATGTCATATAAAAGATAATACGTTTTTAACGGCACCAGAAAAGTCGCGTGTTGGTTACGTTGTAATAAAACAACAACAACAACAACAACAACAACAACAACAACAAAACAACAACATGAGGATGTAAAATTCACGACAAAGACATAAGAGAGGGACCTTCCTTGGAAATTTTTAAACGCATGCTAAAGTTCTACCTTTTTGATGATTGCAATTGAACCGGTGAATGTTGTAAATACCTAATGATTCATTCTGGCTCTTGAATATAATCTTGTATTGTGTCAACATCACATGGTTATTTTTCTTTTGTAATTGTAATATTGGACATAAGCGCATTGACCATGATAGTTCACGGAAGTGCGCTATATAAATGCAATAGGCCCTATGATAATATTTATTAATTATTATTATTATTATTATTATTATTATTATTATTATTATTATTAAAATCTACTTAGATTTTGCCCACACCAGCCATATGTTCTTTTGTTTATCTTTTTCTAAACGCAGGTTTCCAGATCTCCGTTTCAGAGCATTACAAGATAGGTAAAGACGGGTAATCTGCGGTCGGATAAAGTAAATCTCTCTTTAGTCTCTAAATTTTTAAGGAAAACGGGACACTTATTGGCGAGAATCGATGAAAAAAAACAAAGAAACAATGGGAAAAAGGATTTTAATAAAAAGAATATCAACAACATCAGCTAGGCCTAATGTAGAAGCGTAACATTAGTCTATAGTTCTTTTGTTTTCGAATAACATAGTGTTGTGAAACTTAAAAGAGACAAAAGGGAATTATCTAATCTTGACAAATTTACATTGGCAAGAAGACAAAAAAGTAATATTTGAATAGATTCGAATCGCGGGCTCTATGCTCTCAGTCTAGAGCATAAACCGGTCGAGCAATTAGCGTTACTGAAAAGGTGAAACAATGACATTGACAATGGACCGTTTTCTCACGACTGCCTCTGACAATAACCAAAGCTTATTAAAAAATGAAACTGTTTTGATTCTCGTCTCTACTTTCGGTTTCTCATCCTTCTTAATGTTCACTGCTCAGTGTCAGTAACTGTCAACCAGCAGAAGTCACAGACTAACTGGAAGCGTTGGAGGCCAGCTTTAAGCATGCAAATCTAGATCAAGAACCAATAATTTCGTTCTAGACCGATTGCGGGAAGTTATTTATTATCACAAGGAACATTGAGGGTAAGATTAACGAGAACTTTTAAAGCGCAACACATGTGAGTGGAAAAAGTAACCTACTGTGGGTTATAATCTCAGTTGTGATTAAATTTTAGATCAAGATCTTGATCTACTCATCTAGACTAGATCTAGATCTAGATCTAGATCTATGGTGTTTGTCTGACAAATTCACATGCTGTCACACAGACAGCGAGCCTGGTGGTACCATGATTATGATAAGGGGGCACCTGACTTCTGTTTCAGCCCATCACATTATCTAACATGGACACTACCAGTAGGGGAGAAACTTGCACCAAATAGAATGATCTAGCCTAGATCTAAACATTTGCTGCACAGGTTCAGGAGTGGATGGGGTTGTGTTGTCAGCAGCGGTAGGGAAAAGTGCTCTTGAGTATGAATGAACTGGGGCAATGATGGATTATCAAACGACTGTGACTTGGTGTATGTTAGAATGAGATCTTTTTTTTTTGTGTGTGGGGGGGGGGGGGGGGGGGGGGGTATGAGGGGGGGGGGGGGGTTGTTAACTGAAATTATCTCTTTCAGTCATTTTAGAGAAGATCTCCTCTAGCACTTCTGAGTCTCCTAATAAATAGCAGTGTTTATTAATTATAGGGCTCAAATAGATGGAAAAGACTGAATATTTCTCATATAGATGCCGTTTAAAAAGGGGACTACTGTATTATGATCGTTATAATATAATAATTCTTCTTCTTCTTCTTCTTCTTCTTCTTCTTCTTCTTCTTCTTCTTCTTCTTCTTCTTCTTCTTCTTCTTCTTCTTCTTCTTCTTCTTCTTCTTCTTCTTCTTCTTCTTCTTCTTCTTCTTCTTCTTCTTCTTCTTATTCTTCTTATTCTTCTTATTCTTCTTTTTGATATTTCTTGATACCTTTCATCATTCCAAGGTGAGAGCCAGTAATGAACATTATATATTAATAAAAAATATATAATAATTATTATTATTATTATTATTATTATTATTTCTATTTATAATTATTATTACTATTATTACTACTACTAGTATTATAAGTAATAATTACATATGTATGCATTTGTAGTTTACAAGCTTCTAGAATCTATATAATACTTAAAAGTTTGTATATTCATCATTGTCGTCATCATCATTATCGATGCTTATACATTCTATAATCTAAGACTAGTATTTTTATTGCATGTCTTCAGGTAGAGAAAGTGACCATGAGTCGTAAATCTAAAGCGCCGCGGGGTTCCGCCACAGATGTGTTGAGAGACGAGTTTGAGAGCAGCCGGGAATGGAAGCTGCGGAAAAAGTTTCTGGACGCCAACGTTTCATCTCTGACTCAGGATAGACTCATCTGCTTGTCGAAGTGCTTCATAAATTCAGCCATGTATGGATGCTCGTATCCAACAGCAGTCATGAAGGAAATTGAGATGAGAAGCTGTGGGCTGTTGGAGGAGTATCAAGAAGAAGCTAAAGAGGACAAGAAAGCTGCTGCTAAGAAGTCGTACGCTGTTTCCTTTGTGAAAGCGTCTGATGGCAAATCAGAGTTGGAGTCAGATCCGTGTCAGATGAACTTGGATCCAGGTGGTGGAAGTGACGATCAATCGCCAGCGGTCGAGGTTGTTGACATGGCAGAATGTCGACTCAAAGGTTTTGGGTTTGAGGATAAAGCAGAAGGTCAGTGTAAAGTTTTATTGTTAATTTTTTTTTTTCGCTTGTCATCTTCAACACCTAAACTGCCCATTTTGACCAACATAAATCTGTCCAAATAGGGGACATATATTATATATATTTTGACTAAGGTTGTTATTGATAATCAGGCATTGTTGTAAAATGCTGCCTGTATTTAAAAAAAATTGGAAATCCATAGGCAATGGCAAAAAAATATTATAGTCTAAATGCATGTAGATAAGTTTTAAAAATAGAGCAAGGCATCTACGAATAAAGACGCAATATTGACTGAAAACGCGTGCTACGTTCTTATTAAGTTTGGGTCGTTTTTGTTGTATTTTTTGCATTGTCTCTTATAAATAGAGGACAGGGATTTTTTGATACACATACAGAATGAAACAATGAAAAAAAACCCAGAGATTTCTATAGGGTAACGTCAGTAGAATTCCAGACCTCTCATTTTCTGGTTTAAATGTCTCCTAGGTAAGCCTATTCCGCCAAAAAAGAAAAGAAAAGAATTTCAGTGCTTTATATTTATAATGAAAAAAAAAGGTGATACATTTACGCTGGACATCTTCCATGTCTCCCCTTTAATACAACTACATCATCATCATCATCATCATCGGTATACATGACCCCGCGTCTTGTATGAGAGGTGGCGAGACAAAAGAACTGGTAGTAGTTCTTTAAACTTCTACAATATAACTAATCAAGGGAAAGAATACCAATAGTAAAGTGCTGTTGCGTGGCATCCAACGTCAGCACTGCACAGGCTATATTGTGGACGGGCCCCAAGACTAGCGTCTCACAAGTTTACATGGGGCCACACAGAAATATTGCAGGGATACCGTGATCTTGTCTCATCTGGTCCCATTTAACTGATACCAACCCAACCAGTAGATGAAAAGGTTGTCAGAGCAGGACTCAAACCACGGACCTGCTGTATAGGAACGGATGTCTTACACCCAAGGCTCAGAACTAATGAGCAGGAAGTTTGCAGATCAAATCTCAGTTGGTTCCCCTGTACTAAGAATTGGGTTTTTATATTCATCATTAAAAATTACCTAAACGTCATATGTATCATTAGTTTAGCCATGAAGTTAGCTGCTGAATTCTTCTACCGTTGTCAGGTTATTGTTATTTTTAAAAGAATATTGAGACTTGTTGCGGAAAAGAGGCAACTATTTAAAAATGCAATCAGAATCTTTACGTGAATATCTCTGCAGTAAACACATTAGGGGCTGTACATTCGCTGTTGTAAGAATAGTGTTAGGAGATAGGGAAAAGAAAGGGGTGGGGTGGGGTCCCTAAAAGTAGGTATAAGATTATATTTGAAAATCCCCTTATAACTATTGAATTACTTTTGGTGTTTAGCTTTATTGTCATCTTATTTATCAAGCCTTCTACATTGTTATCATTTATCACACCAATATCTGACACTCTAAGGTTCCCACTCTGATTTAAATGATAATTTATGCTCTTTTATTGTAGTTAATTTTCTCTACATTAAAAAAAAAATTTATCCTAAAAAGTAAAAGCAAGTATAGATATACCAGTACACTGTTCATATTTTTATCAATATTATTATATTCATTATTATTATAATTATTATTATTATTATTTTCACCATCATCATTAAAAAAATGTTATACAATCATGTATTATAATTATTTGTAAAATTGTGTACAAATTTTTTTTTTGTAACTCAGATCTTCACGGAGACAATCTCCCAGGTGTTGTCCTGGCGACTGTGCACAGGGCTGTCCCAGTGTTGCCTCTTCTCGAATACAAAAAACTGTGGTCGGGCGAGAAACACCCTTTGATCCAGAAACTGAGACACTTGGCTTTCAAGACTTTGGAGAGCAGTGAGGAATGCGCCTTGAACAAAGTCATGACCAGCATTACAAAAGGCTTTGGCGTGAGAGTGGACTTTAAACTGGACAAGGATACAGCCCGAAGTCTTGGGGAGAGCTATGCCACGCGCATTCTGCTGAATGACTATCTTGTCGCGACTGGCGCAGCGAGATCAAAAGCCCTGGCAAGAAAAGTTGGCATGGAAGTTCTCCTACAGAAACTATACCTGCCGCACATAAGGGTTTCCGAGACTGACTCTGGAGATACCGAGATACAGGCGTCCGTGGAACCATTTACTAGCTTGGAGTATCGGGCTCGGCACGCTCGGAAACCTCCTCTCACCTTGTCAAGTGGGGCAGGAGGTCAGACTTGTCCTGGAAAAGCTTTGATATCAGAAAAAGACAGTCTTCCACCGTCTCTCATGCAATTTTCCAGAAAAGCCGCAGAGGTACAAATTCCTGGAGAAACTATTGAGGCTGCCAAGCTCGCTCAGAGAGAGTCAAAGCTGGAAGGTCTACACTATCCGCTGACAAAAAGTTCATCCAACGCCTCAAACCTGGCTCAGAGAGAAGAGGCAGGGAACGTTCCGTCCGGAAAGTTTATCCTGGTACAGCTGCCCGATAATATAGAAGAGGCCCCTGTGAGCATCTTGCGTCGCAGTGCTGACTTCAGCGGAATGATGCTTGACATAGACCACACGCTGCACTCACCGACCTTCGTGACCTGCAAGGTCAGACTAGAGGGCAAAGTGATCGGGGAAGCAGAAGACTCCAACACCAAGGCAGCCAAATCTGAGGCGGCCAGAAGGGCGCTGGAGTACCTGGGCCGACATTGCTGGCTGCTCAAACTGAAGGGGGTGGACGGGACCAGCACGGTCTCCAAGACAGAGCTCTTCAGGGAGATCCAGCAGCGGACAGATGACGCCATAGGGGAGACAAACCTGGGCAACAGGATGCTCCGTAAGATGGGCTGGAGTGGCGGAGGTGTTGGCAAAGATGGGGCTGGTATCGTGGAACCCGTCGCAGCGCATGGCGTCCTGGGTCGAGCCGGTCTTGGTCTGTCTTCCTCGTCAGCGCCTGGAGCCGGGTTTGAGGAGAGACAGTTCCGGCAGAAAGTCCGCACGGCTCTGAGGCAGTACATTGAGCGCGGAGACCAAGAGGACCTGAGGTTTTCGCCAGAGTTCAGCAAGGAGGAGCGCAAGATCATCCACCAGGAGGCGTCCAAGCTGCACCTCCGCACGTCGAGCCGTGGCAAGCAGGCCGACCGGTTTCTGACAGTCGGACACAAGCGGTCGTCTCAGCAGCTGCTGCAGCACATCAGCGAGTGTGGGGGGGAGACAAACAGCCATGTTTTGTTGCCTCCCGGCAGTTATCAGGCGAATAGGCCTACAGACGATGGTGGTGGAGTTTGAGATGTGGCGTTATGCTGGTGAAGGTTTGACGGTATAGAATATGACAGGAAAACCAAAAGTCATGTTTCTAATATCCTCCCAGGAGTTACCACATGACAAAATGTACAGCTTATGGCAGTAACGTCTGACATTAGCGACTATGTCAGTAAACTTTGAAATCAGCGACTGTAGTGGGGAGACCAACACCCATGCTTGTTGCCTCCTGGTAGTTACCATACAAGTAAGCCTACAGACGATGACGATAAAGTTTGACATCAACTTTGGCCGGAGGACCAACAGCCATGTTCTGCTGCCTCCCGGCAGTTATCACCCAAATACAGCTGATAGTTATATAGTTTGACATGGGGGAATGTGTCCGCAAAGTTTGACATCAGCGGGTGTGGTAGCGAGACCAACAACCATGTTTTGCTGCCTCCTGGGAGTTACAACATAAGTAGAGCTGATGGTGTTGAAGTTTGACATCAATGACTGTGATGGGGAGACCAAGAGTTATGTGCTCTTGCATCCTAGAAGTTACAATAACAGTGCAGCTGATGCTGGCGGAGTTTGAAATGTGGCGTTATAGTTTGACTGTACAGAAACGAAATGTCATGTTATGTGTACTATACTGGGAGCACCACAGGAGCGGAGCCGATGGCAGTAAAGTCTGACATCAGTGACTGTGGTGAGGAGACTAACAGCCATGTCTTGTCGCATCCTGGCAGTTACAAGATCAGTTCATACGATCGTGATCAAGTCTTACATCAGCGACTGTGGTGAGGAGACTAACAGCCATGTCTTGTCGCATCCTGGCAGTTACAAGATCAGTTCATACGATCGCGATCAAGTCTTACATCAGTGACTGTGGTGAGGAGACTAACAGCCATGTCTTGTCGCATCCTGGCAGTTACAAGATCAGTTCATACAATCGCGATCAAGTCTTACATCAGTGACTGTGGTGAGGAGACTAACAGCCATGTCTTGTCGCATCCTGGCAGTTACAAGATCAGTTCATACGATCGCGATCAAGTCTTACATCAGTGACTGTGGTGAGGAGACTAACAGCCATGTCTTGTCGCATCCTGGCAGTTACAAGATCAGTTCATACAATCGCGATCAAGTCTTACATCAGAGACTGTGTGGGAAGACCAACAGTCATATTATGTTTCCTTCTTTTTTGGTACGGCAGTTACGATACGAGTATAGCCGATGTCGGTAAAGCCTGGTATTAGCAAGTGTGATGGAGACCAACAGTCATGTCTTGTTTACTACTGGTAGTACTGGTACAGTAGTTACCACCTGAGTGCAGTTGATTGCGGTAAAATTTGACAGTAAATTTGGCTGGGAAAAGCAAGAATCATGTTTTATAATTTTATATTATTCCGGGAGTTACCATATATTCAGACAGTGGATGGTAGTCAAGTGTGATACAATGGTGAAAAATGTGCAACTCTCAAACACAAGGCATGAGCCTAATGAACCTTAATAATAATATGAATGATTAATATTGAATTCACATTTATAGTGGATTTTGCACGCACTTTTTAAGTTTTGAAGGCTATGACATACAGGGTGATCAGAAACGATCACAAATCATAACCAGTAAATTAAAAAAATTTTTTTATTGTAAAACAAATTGAATAAAAGCGACAATAACACTGCCACCAATACAAACAACAATACCAAAACACTCATAACAAGGAATAATGAAGCTTTATTAGCTTGTATAAAGCAAAGCCAATTAATTTTATTTTAATATTATAGATGTGTTTTTTTTCTTCCAGAATTCAATTTTTTTCAAATGAAATATACATTACGGGCAATACAGTGTAATACAAAATCTTCATAATTGTGCCCAGCACTGATAGTACAGAATATCATTAAAGTTACAGCGCATCAGCAGCATCACAAGTTCATCTTAAAACCAAGATTCAGCCAATATTATCTCACATTCCATAATTAAAGTTAAAAATAAAGTATACCGCACACCAATGTGTGAGTATAGTATTTATAAAATGCAAAGCAGTGCCAAAACAGCAGCAACAAAGTCATTGATTGAGGCAAAAGTTTTAAACTAACAGCTTCAACAGAACAAATATTAAACAATGTTAAGTAAATTTAAATATGAAGTTGATAAAAATTAGTTTTGGCAAATTTGTCTCCTAGCTCGTACATGTACATGTGTTGATCAGTGTGCGAGTTCTACTGTGATAATGCTATTTCTACCTGAACTACTAGCCGTCGTCAGTGAACAAGTAACAAGAATGTCTGAGGACTTGAGGATAGGTTGGGGTACCAGAAAAAACTAACTAACCCAATGACATATGAACAGGGAATAAATCTTTAACAGCAAGTACATCAGGGGAAAATATGATACTGATAGTGGCCTTTCAAATAATTATATTCTTACACATATCTGGATTTGCTTGCGTAATGTGAGTCAACATTTTGACCAAGGCAGATGCAATATCATTGCCTTTACGGCCACACAGGGCTTCAGTCCAGAGACAGCAGTAGGCATTTTTATCGACCGAAAGGTATCCAGTGCAATTTGGTGCTATGTTTTTATTCTGATGATGAAACTCTTTACCCTTAGGGCCGTGATATTTTTGAAATGTCTGACCTGATTTGTTCTTGAAGTTTATAAAAACTTTTTTTCTAACTTCTGAAGCGCTGGCAGATGGTAGACTTTCTTGTTTTTCTTTCATTTGTTCCTCCAATTGCTCATGTTGTCTGGCAATTTGTTCAGCTTTCTCCAATGTTAGACTCCTCATGAGTTGAAGTTTTTTTCTCACTTTCTTGCTTTTTAGTCTGACGACCATTCTGTCCCTGATTTGTTCTTCCTCATTGTCTTTGTACTCACAGTGTTTCGCTAAGTCTCTTAAATCCTTATAGAAATTAGAAATCTTCTAGTTCTACAGTCGCTGTGAGCTTTTGCTTCCGTTCGTAAAACTTGCCAACTTTCACTATGAATGTTTCATATGTTTGTTCTTGTTCTGTGTCGAAACTGAAAGTTTTGAATATCTTTTCAGATTCTCACCCCAATAAGGAGAGATAAGGGTGTCTCGTTGTGTTGAAATATCTTCTTTGCTCAGCTTGAATGCTGTTCTAAAACGTCAAAATTTTGCTGACCATTCTGGCCATGAAACTGAATTTCTGTGGTGGTTCCTAAAGCATCGTTTTTGTTTAGAACTACATCTATGTTGCTTGTGTAATCTTTCTACTGTCACTCTAAATCTGTAAGTCAATACACTGACTTGTCTGAAGACTGTTAGGCCACAAATAATAGGTAAATCTAGATCTAGAATCTCTAATTAGTCCAGATCTATGTTTCAAGTCTTCTACTCTTGATTCTGCTGATCGACGTACTCAGTCTTAGATCTAATTTGTGTAGGATCTAGAAAATCTTAGATTTCTTACGTAGCAGCTCTTCACATGATCATTGATAATATAAAAAAAAAAGAGATTAAAGATCTTTTAGATTTTTATATATCTGTCCATCAATGTTTGGGTTCTGTCCAATGCAAGTTTGTTTATCTGTTGCACAATTCCTGTTCAGTCGAAAGGGCGGAAGGTGAGATTCACATAAAATCATTTTTATGCAAAATTTATAAACTGAGAAATTGCTGTTCTTATGGTACATGTATTTATTTAGGTGTTTACTTTTTTTTTTTTACTATTTTGGTGTTTCAGTGCCTTAATAATCCAGAAAGTAGCTGAATCATTACAAATGTGGTCTTTTTGAATATGTACAAAGTTAATGTTTTATTAAATTATGTCTTAAAGTCACTTAACTTTTAGATGGTTGTATAGCTGAATGTCAAGAAAACATGCTTGTCATTTAATGTGCGATAATTGAAAAAATGCCAAAGAATTTACATGTAATTGGAATTAATGAATATGAAAGAGTCTAGTTCATATACATATATTTTGATTGTCCGATTCTGTATTCTCTCATATTCAACAGTATTAGTTAACTTCTGTCTCGATATTCAATGTAAATTATCCTAAATTTCCAATAAGCAAAAGCCGTTCTGTAAAGATGAAGTGCCAAAAATGTAAATTTGTGAACTCAATTAAAGGTTATTATGTGAACATTTACTGGAATGGTATCAATCATGCAGTGGAAACCTAAAAAACTAAAATCTCATTCTTCATATTTAAATTTTTTTAAATGGTAAGCTTTTTTCTTCATACAGTGCACTCCACTTAATTCGACACCTGATAACTCTAAATTTTCATTGGACATACATACCTAAAAATCCAAAATAAATGTAATTTATTTTATTTCGGACATGTTTCCAACCCTATATGACACGAGTTGTGTTTTTTACAAAAAGAGCAGGGATTAGACTGATATGTAACATTGCGAAAAAATAATAGACTTTGTACAGGCTGTACAAGCCAATGAGTGGTGCACCAAGAACAGCACTGTGTAGATTCCTATATAGACCCACAGCCAAGCCACTCCAGCTTTGGTACTCTCCTAAAATACTATATATCTCCTATTTCGACATATTTAGACATGAAAGTTTTGGTCCCTTTTAATGTTGAACTATCAGGTATGTACTGTATGGGACCGTCTAATTAAGAAACCAATGATAGCCTAAACCCAAAAACTAATCAACAGTAGTTTTTATTATTTCAGTAATACCAGAATGATAAATATATGTAACACAAATGAAAATTACAGACATTTGGCATTTTTGTGCGATAAATGTATTTATTTTTAAAATGCATGTGATGTGTGCAAATATTTTTGGTCGCCTGGCCAAATGTTCAGTTACACTAAAGTAGACATGTATATTTAAAAAGGAACATGATAAATGGATAAATTTGTTCATAGTTACACCTCATGTAACAATTAAATTTTTTTTTTATTACAGTATAATATAAATATTTGAACAAATATAAAATTTGAATGTACACAAACATTTAAAATAAAAGCCTTTTTAATTAATTGTACGAATGTGAAAAGGCTATTGACGATTAAGTGTAGAGATAATTCAATTGTTGTTACAAATACAATAGAAACTCCAAAATTAGAAATTTGCTGTAAAGGGTTAAAACATGGAATTCAAAGGATTTGAATTGAAAAGGGGTCATAACTCAACCATATCAATTACAAAAACCTGATTCAAAGAATCAAAAGGGTTCCTGGTTTTTTCAAACTTGTAAACTTCTTTTTTTATTTGGCTTTTAAGTGCTGTTTGCGGGATTGTAATATAAAGTTAAAAGTAGGACTAAAAAGAAAGCCAAATTACAAAATAATTTTGAGTTTTATTAGACTGTGAATGCAGTGAGTACAAACACCCGTCTTCTACTGGAATTCAGCTTTAGTGAACTTCTGTCAAAGAGTTATGGAGAACACACATGCATTGTAGTGAAGTTGTTTTGTCGTCGCTGCAGTTCAGTAGAAGGTTTACATAGGGTTTCCAACACACATTCTCGCAGAAAGACAAATAGGTGTAGAAGACATTTTGATGTTTTTACTCACTGCGTTCGCAGCCCCACAACAGTACATTGTATAATAAATTT
>RQTK01000723.1:0-39706 GCA_003991915.1 Elysia chlorotica
CTCTACATCTTCACCTTTTCTCTCTTTTTGAAACCATTTTTTTATTTTCCAACACAGGTTTTGGCCAACTGTCTGACAGTATCTCAGCATGAAGTCACTGACCACGGGGTGTAATCCTTAGCAGCCGCAGACTTTGAGTCGGGTATTACAGCTAAGCTAAAACTCACGCCTTGTCTAGCCAGCTGTTAGTCCAGTCTGAGCTATATTCGGTTGTTGTTTGTTCTGTTTTTTGTGGTAAAATCTAAATCAAGCGTATAGGCCCTACACACATTTAGTAGATCAATACCTTGAATCGATATCATAGATGAAAATGTTTCTATGTGTGTTTGTGTAAATCTACACTTCAAAATGTAATTTTACAAAAGACCGTTTTGTACATTTCTTTTAAAGATAGTGTTGTTTTGTTGTTGTTTTGATTTGCTTTTAGTTGATACTTTTTTTAGAGTGCTATCTGGTGATTTCGCTCCCTACTGGTTGGATCGGTGTCAGTTTAATATGACCGACTGAGACAGGACTCATTGTATCCCCGGCCCCAACCTGTCTCGTGTGTGCCAGCACATAAAATTATCAGACTTCAGTCTTGGGGCCCGTCCATAATATGGTCTATATACTTCTGATGTTGGACGTTAAACCAAATCAACTCAACTCTTTAGATTGTTTTTATTTATCTTTTACCTATAATTCTATCTCTTCCCCCGCCCCCTTTTTGTTTTGTTTTTATTCAAAACCATCTTATTTTACACCATAGTCTTACTTAGATCAACTGTCTAATGGCCATCTCACCATCGTACCAGGTTTACTTAATCTAGGCCTTAAGTCGGACATCACAGCTAAGCTTAAAGTCACGCCTTGTTTAGTCAGCATTTTAACCAGTCTGAGCTTAATTAAGTATTTGTTGTTGTAAGTTCTAAACGAACCATATACATACATGTAGTACACCAAGACATTGAACTCAAACCATTCTAGATGTTTGTGTGAGTCTGTGTATGTGTGTGAATAAACATGTCACTGTTTTCTGTTTTGTTTTGTTGACAGAAGACATTTTGTAAATTTCTTTGTAATTGACAATGTTGTCTTGCTTTTGTTTTAGTTTGTTTGTTGTTGTTGTTGTTGTTGTTGTTGTTGTTGTTGTTGTTGTTGCTGTTGATGATGATGTTGTTGTTGTTTTGTTGTTTCTTGTTTGTTGTTTGCTTGTTATTGCGGGTTTCTCTCTCTCTCTCTCTCTCTCTCTCTTTCTCTATCTATCTATCTATCTATCTATCTCTATCTCTCTCTCTCTCTTTTAATTTGAACCACCATGTCCTTATTTTTCACCACAGTCTTTGGTCAACGTCTAACGGTCATCTCATCATGTCACTAGGGTTACCGTACTAGACACAGACCACTGGCTCTAATCCTCAGCAGCAGGCCTGGAGTCGGACATCACCGCTAAGCTTTAAAACTCACGCCTTGTTTAGCCAGCAAGTAGTCCAGTCTGAGCCAACCAGCGGTCAGCAGGCTTTTCTCAAACTTTTGTTTGATTGTTTTTTTTTATTTCTGTGTTGTTTAGTATAGAATTGGTTTGTTATCTGTTAGCTTTGTTTTAGGCCCAAGATTTTTTTTAATGAAAATAAATATATGGAATGAGATGTTTTTTTTATTTTTTTTATGCTTTTGTTGTTTTTTAGTTGATATAAAAATAAGAAATAGATGAATATGATAGAAACCTGTTTGGAGAAGAGAAAAACTTGTTTGTGATACGTGAGCGATGTTTTAGCCCAGGCCCACTTCTGATTCAAAAGATAACGGTGGTGTTACTTTCATCACATAAAGAGAATTAGCTAGAAAAATGAATAGGATTTATTTTAATTTGTTTTTGTTTTGTTTCTGAGCTTTTCTTATATTAATCAAAGAATGCAAAGAATAAAAATATGTTGTTTAATGAAGAATCTTACAAATAGAGGGCCATCAGAAATAGGCTGACTTGAGTTCATACCCGATCATTGAGTTTACCCCAGTGATCACATTTTGCCGGAATAACACCAGTAGATATTTATCTCTTTTAAATCATTAACATAGTTAGAACAGAGTAATGCTGAGAAAGGCCCTTTTGTTTAGCCTACTCAGCCTCGACAGAACTGAGAAACAATGAAAATGGACCCAACTGTACTTACAAGTCTAATAATTACGCTCATTTTCGCTCTAAATAAATGGTAAAATGTAAATAAATTTGACTGACAAATTTATATATTCAAAATATTAAAAAAAATTTGTAACCAGACATAAAGATGCAATATTCTGTTGTTTTTTTTTTTCAATAAAAGTAACAACAACGGTTTTATCAGAGGAACAGGACACAAATAAACAAAATATTTTTTATGATCAAAGTGAGTTATATTTTTGACCTGTTAAGAAGACCTAGGACAATTTACATAATAGTAGAGTAGACAAGTGGGCTAAACAGAATGTACTCTTTGATTTTCATTCTGTACTAACTGTGATAATAAATTGAATGAAATAGATCACTGTGATCTGTATTAAGCTAAATTGTATTCACTTTCGTCAGTTCGGTGTCACTGGTTTAGCCAAAAGCGTTGTTGTAACATGTTGCAGAAGCAAAAAATAAAAATGATCATATGTTTGTTTGTTTATTTATTTGTTTGTTTGTTTGTTTGTTTGTTTGTTTGAGTACATAAATAGAATTTTCTCAGCGAGTTCTTTTTGTCCGAGCCGACTTTTCTTCTAACAAATGTGATGTTGGAAATGATAATGATAATAAGTAAACCCAGACTTCCTTTTTACAGGCTAAGTCATCTAGTTTATCACACTGAACATTGATTAATTTGTTAAAATGAAGAATATTTTGATGTGTTAAAAATATAAAAATAATAGTAATTTAACAATAAATCCGCAAAAAACACACAAATAAGGAAGGAGTTAGAGTTAGTAGTTAAGTTGGTTTAACGTTCAACGTCAGTACTATAATTATAGGCTATATTGTGAACAGATCCTAAGACTAACGTCTGACAATTGTATGTGCTGCCACATACAAGATACAGGCGGGGATACCATGACTCTTGTCTCAGCCGGTGACATTACTGTATAAATAAATCTGCCGATCGTGGGATTCGAACCGCTGATCTTTTGATGTGGAGACCAAATCCCAAATTTGAGACGGTTCGCTCCCCAACACACAAACAGGTTTGGGGGAAACAAAGAGAGAGAGAGACAGACAGACAGACAGATAGACAGACAGACAGACAGACAGACAGTCAAACAGACAGACAGACAGACAGACAGACAGACAGGCAGACGGGCAGAAACAGAGAGACGGAAAGACAGACAGACGGGCAAGGAAAAGAGAGACAGAAACAGAGGAGAGAGAGAGAGAGAGAGAGAGAGAGAGAGAGAGAGAGAGAGAAAGAGAGAGAACAGAGAGGCAGACAGAATGAGATACAAAGGGAGAGAGTGAAAGAGAATGTGAGTGAGTGAGCAATTGAAAACTGTGAAGGAATCAGACATGCGTAGAAGAAGCCAGAGATCCAACTTCCTGCTCCAACCGCCTTTTGAGGATGGTGCAGCTCTTTGTGTCTCGAGCACGAAGTCCATAAAACAACGCTAAACGTTACAGCTGAGTGGCCACCACCCCCTCCCTCGGCCATTCATCTCGTAAAGATAAGATTTCTACCTCGATCAAGCG
Source organism: Elysia chlorotica (assembly GCA_003991915.1). Taxonomy (NCBI): domain Eukaryota; kingdom Metazoa; phylum Mollusca; class Gastropoda; family Plakobranchidae; genus Elysia; species Elysia chlorotica. The sequence continues at coordinate 3,680 of RQTK01000723.1, forward strand.
AAACATAATTGATGTCACTTCGGTTCACTTACGATTTGGCCGCAGACTCTTGCATAAAGTAGAAAAAATGCATCTTTTCTTTATATCATGATCATTTTACCCTTATGTTGAAATCTTAATGAGCATATTTCCGACGTTGTGGCGATTTTTATGTGAGTTGCGGCAATGAGGAACTGTTTATTTGTGCTCTACACGACATTGGGAGGAAAGGAATAATGCTTGACTGAGATTCATACTTAGTCAATTTCCTCTTGTTGTGATATCTGGTCGAGTTTTATAGGATAATTATGTCGAAATGATTGGCTGATTCAAAGGAAATAGTGCATCAATAAATAGAAAGGGAGAAATAGAAAGAGAAGAGAGAGAGAGAGAGAGAGAGAGAGAGAGAGAAGAAAGAGTTTAATCACTTGTATAAAGAGCATACACGTTACAAATATGTCCGTATAACAAGGTCGGAGTGAGCTATTGTTGACGTGAAATGGTCGGGCTCTAAGTAAGTGACTCCTAGCCACGGAATCATTTTATATTCTTCATTATAGTTCGTGTTCTGATATTGTCAATAACACAATAGAGTTTTAAGCGGTTGTATCCCACACTGTCCTTGTATTCTGTAACATCTGTCATATTGCGTAGGTGGTATTAGTTTTTCTAATGTTAACAAGGACACCACACCAGTCTTGGGATCTAAGTAACTATTTCTTGACATTTTTAGCTTCATTGATCTCCTTTTCTAACACATGCGCAGGTTTTCCCATTTTCGTTTGTAAAATTAATTATATTAGAACGCCCACTGTTCCCTTCTCAATAATTCCGGCCGTTTCAACAGAACCAAAGCAACCTTCAGACTCTGTCCTGTATTGCCCGACATTATAGTAACTGTTCCGAATTTCATCGGGCAATCTTTACCAAGTCCAACAAATTAATATCTGTCAAATTGTCAAATTAAAAACAGGGCTGTCGGCAACCCAGAACAGATGCTTTGAAAGAACTTTCAAGTATCAAGCGGAGATGTTAAACGACCGACGCATTAGCCTGGACAAATTAGTACACAATAATGGAATTACACGTCCCTCCGTGTTACCCATTAGCGTTTTTATAGCTGGACTGGACCGTTTCTCACAGTCCCTCAACTGCTCGCCATTCAACCATCCATTTTTCGGTTTCCCCAGTCTCCCTTTAAGAAACGAAAGAAAAGGGGACCCGGGGTTTGGAGAGGGGTTCGTTAGAAATGTGATGCTTGAAATATTCTATTAAAAATGTATGCTAAAGTACCCCAAATACAATCATAAGGGTTCAAAAAAAGTTCTTTGTTACTCTCCTCTATCTAGAAATCTTCCAAAATGATATTAATACTTTTTTAACTTTTATAAAAATAAGAACGCATTAACACATTCATGGCTTCAAATACATGGAATCAAAGGCTCCGTCAAAGGTTTTTCATAGTACACCTGCTCAGGTTAAAAACACGTTGTTGTTTTTTAATGCTCCATCCATTGTCCTGTATGGTGTTGGGTCGAAAGAAAGGAGCATGGGTAGCCAAAAGGTGGGGCGCTCGCTCTGGTATCTGTATGACCAACTTCGCCAGTTCGAACCTCATACTCACGGTTGAAGAGCTTAAGGCGTTATTTTTTCAACTTCGCCTGAGGCTTGAGGTTACTAAGTTGTCGACATGTCTTCATATATAAATCAAACAGTGTATCGACTTTACGGTGCTGTTATCATTGAAGACTCCTCCAGAAAAAGCACACCACCAAAACTATCCATGAAGTTCGTCACAAGCTGGCGTTATAATGAGAACTATCAGCTGACCTTTATATCTCAATCTGAACCTATTTTTCGTTTATTAATTGATGCTATTTATGACTTCTTAAAGTCAATATATTTATTTGTCCAATGTTATACACTACGACATAATAGTTATTATATCTCGAACTGTTTTTGTGAGGCTGGTAAAGATACAAGTCAAATAACTAGTATATTATAAAACAAAGGAGCGCATGCGGCTCTAAAATTAGAAAACCCACCCTAAGCCAGATCCAGACTGCCGCTGGTGGCTGGGGAGGGGCTGCGTCTGGACTAGGGTTTCTTTTGAAACCCTCTGTATTTATTTGCGCAGTCAGACCGAGGCTAAAAAGTACAAGAGGGTTTCATACAGAAGCCACAGCCCCACCCCAGCCACCTGCGTCAGTCTGGCTCTGGTCTAACATGAGTATCTGCAAGGGATTCTCTTCGAGCTCAGTAAAAACCATTTGGGACTATTTAATTTTTTGTTTAATTCTCATTTTGCGGTGTCATAATGTTATAAGGAACAAAAACAACATGCCTGAAGTTACAGGTTGCAAGTTAATTTATTATTTCTTTTCATGTTACAGGTTGCAAGTTAATTTATTATTTCTTTTATGTGAAGGGTTGCAATCTAATTTACTATATCTTTTTATGTTACAGGTTGCAGTCTAATTTACTTTTTTTTCTTATGTTTTCACGTTACCCTCTCCTAAATAGTTCTAGTTGAGTTTCATTTGGTCGTGTTTTTAACGCACTGCTTCTTCTCTTGTTAATTTACCTTTTTCCAAAATTCTTACTTCATACAGTTGCTTATTCTCGTCAATCAGAGATCGCGAGAGACGTACCTTAGTGCTTTCGGTGATGTCAACTAGAGTTAATCGTATATCTATATCCCTTTATACCTAAAATCTGTTCGAAATAATCTTGTAAATTTATTCTAATATGCATCATTGCTTACTAAGCATTAACTTACTGCCTTTGTGTTTTTCCTCATAATCGAAATCTTTTTGTATTTGTTTTGTTGGGAGTTTTTTATTCATATTTTCATGGGGGGGTTTTTGCTTCGGCAATTTTCCGTCAGCCATACCGCATCTCTTTATAACTTTCTATTTCTCCGTTCTTTTAACTCCTATATATTATTCATCCTCTTGGTATTAATTTCATTTTTTTTTCAGTTGCTCTAAACACACCTATTAAAAATCCAAAACACATCAAGGAGAATAAGAAAACAAGTTTTGAACAAAGTTTTGAAATCCATTTTAACCCACACAATACATTAGACGGTTTTTAGAATTTTGGCAAAAGCTAATGCGATAAATCATTTCAACAAAATAAAGGACCACTTCCTCATACTCGCGGTTTAAAGCCGGTAGCACCGCTCTATCCATCTGTCTTTTTTCGTAGTCAGGTTAGCAAGTATTTCCCTGAGCCTTCAACGTTATCCCCTTGATTGAATAGGTGACAAAGACCCTAAGATCCTGGTTTCCCCAGTAATTTCCTGCCCTGAAGTGGACTGTCCAAAACTTAATCGCAGTTTTTTCCAACACGAAACGAGCGTGAGGATGAGGGGCTTTTGGAATGTAAATAAATGCTGTGAATAGTTAAACAGTGTTAAGCCCAAATGGTAGTTGTAGTTGTAGTTGAGTTAGTTTAACGTCAACATCAGCACTGTACAGGTTATATTGTGGACGGGCCTCAAGACTGACGTCTGAATACTTTATGTGCTGCCACACATGAAACAGGGCGGGGATACCATGACTCCTGTCTCAGCCGATCACATTAAACTGATATCCACCCAACCGGTAAGAGTTGAACCACGGACCTTTTGCGTTGGAAGCCGATGTTCTACTCCAGGGCCACTGCGCCTCCATAGTCCTAAGGGTAAAAGTACGATTGTGTATTTAAGATGCAAATTAAACCAGTTACTGATGACAAAGAATTAGAATCCATCAATTATCTTCTATTTAGAACTAAATTGTACATAAATTTACCTTATGAGTTGTATTTAAAACTGAACTGTATTCTTTCGCAAAATAACAAACTTTCAACACTTCTTACGCTTTTTTATGAATGAGTCTCTATTTTCTTTCCACCTTATTCTCTTTATTCTCTAACATGATTTTGCAACACATTAGCCAATCACGTTTTGCGCTCTTATTTTTGTAGCTTCTTTAACACTATCGATCTCCTTCTATAAATCTATCTCTCTAAAGTTGTCTGTTTGTCTGTCTGTCTCTCTTTCACCCTCTCTTCTCTTATGTCTCTCTCTCACTCTCCCTCTCTCTCTTTCTCTCACTATCTATCCATCCATCTATCTATTTATACACCTATCTATGTATATATATTATCACGATGTATTATTATCCATCTATCTATCTATCTATATATCTATCTATCTATCTATCTATCTATCTATCTATCTATCTATCTATCTATCTATATATCTACCTATATATCTATCTGTCTATCCATCTATATAACCACGTATTCATCTCGATCTATCTATTCGTGTATGCTATTAACGGCTACCTCTAGTTATAAAGATTTAAACAAGACCTTATTTACTTTAAGATTTATAGAGCCCTGGAGACGGCGCCTTATCAAGCAGAGCAGAGAAAAATAAATGGCAAAAGATTCAACACTATCCAGCCCGCCATCATGATAGCACACAAAGATTATTATCCATCCGTTATCCTTTACAGATCAGATGACTTGTACATAGAGTGAATTCTTTAGTTTGCGAAATGAGTCGTGTTGTATCTCAATGTTCTTTGTCTTTGATAATGAAGAAGAAGAAAAAAAGAAGAGGCAAAAGAACAAAACATTATTTCGTTGAGATCACAATAATGGCGGAGAAGATGGGCGGGGCCTTTCAGACATGCTCCGTGGATGCCGGTGAGGCAGCTTCCTGTGCTGGTGACTTACAGCTTCTGCGCATGTCGGGTGCGTGTTAGCTTCCTGTGAAATAATGTTGTTAGAGGTTTTTTTCGCAAAACCTTTTAATTTGTTGGCTTTTCTTTGTTTTAAACTAAGAAAGATGTTCAAGATATATCATACAGAGAGGGGGAGAGAGAGAGCTTTTTCACACACCTTCAGTCAACTATATTAGATTAGCATAATTTTTGCAATTCTCTATTTGTTTCCATGTCTTCATTCGGAGTAATAATCCTTTTCTTTCTTTTTATTTTGAGGCAACTGTATTTGGACGTATTGCTCTTAATTCATTGATACAGGTCCATTAGTATTCACCTTTCCATCACCATTTTTCTTTTTACTTCTATTATATGCATCTGTGTATATGTGATTTTTTTTTTGTTTCAACTTTTTCGCCTTTCCTAATTTTTTTTCAAACAAATGTTTTATTCCATTCCTTTTTTCCAACAAAACAAAACAAAAGAAATTAATTTCTCTGTTAATAATGAAAAATCAATAATGGTAAACGACCAGATTGTATATAATGAAAAGTAATATATATTCAGAATATAGTTTTATTCATATCGTTATGAAATTATTTTAAAATTCACACAAACATCAGTCTTATTAGAAACAGAAACATATAAATGTGCATCTATCTTATCAAGTATGTATATTTATCTATCTATCTATCTATTATTATTATTATTATTATTATTATCATTATTATGTTTGTTTACTTTTTTTTTTCATTTGATGGTGAGGTTTTCACCTTATCTCAAAAGAGACAGGACTTTTTCCTGCCTCGTTGCGAGTCCAGATGATCGTTATCTTGTTCAGTATTCTGAAGAACAGACATTTTCCATTAGACGATATTATCAGGCGTTGTATGGGAAAAACTATATTGCGAGAGACGAGTCTCAATTTTAATAGTTATCACATATTAACCCGAAAAAGAACCGGTAGTAATTTAAATTCATTGTTACGTTTTTTCAGATGTATTATAGTGCACTAGAATAAAATTTAAAACATTTAACAATTTCATTTTATAGTCTAGAAAATAAAACATGTATTTAGGTTCTATCTATCTATCTATCTATCTATCTCAATTTTAATAGTGAGCACATATTAACCCGAAAAAGAACCGGTAGTAATTTAAATTCATTGTTACGTTTTTTCAGATGTATTATAGTGCACTAGAATAAAATTTAAAACATTTAACAATTTCATTTTATAGTCTAGAAAATAAAACATGTATTTAGGTTCAGTTTCGCTTGTATGTTGATCTTTTTGTTATTCTTCTATTCGTTTTTTGTTTGCTTGTTGTTTTTTTGTTCTTTTCTTTATACTCGTTTTCAATCGTTTATGCGTTCGAAATATTGCAGTAGATTTTATGTTTTAGGGCTTAGCATTTAAAGGCGACATTAAACTCAGCCTCTAGTGCCCTAATATGACAAGCAGGCGGTTGGTCTTGGCGACTGCCTCCTCTATCTGCTATTAGTATTGGAATTCTTCTTGAAACATAAAAATCAACTTGTATCATGCTTATGCAATGTACATGTAATTATGACATTACGCGAATAAGCAGAAAAAAAGACATTCAGATAGTAAAAAGATTATAAACAACAACAGAAAATACCAATCTTAATATCAACATTGCCTCTTCCTCATCTCTGATTTTTTAACGTTCTTCATCGTGAAACTCAATAATTAAAATACTGACCAAAGATGATTGGAAAAAAAATAACAACATCAACCGGTTCGACATCACGGGTATTGATTCGCAAAGATATTACAAACAAAGAAACAAGATGTTGCTTAAAAACTGAAGTTTTAGCTTAAGAGAGCCATCACAATAACAATGTTAATGAATAATACAATAAAAGACAACGAGAAACAACAGAAAAACATCCTTTGTTTCAGGATCATTATCACCTGCCAAGAGTGGCTTTCATTGCGTCATTTGTAAACAGAATGGAGAATCATGGAGAATCATTTTGTAAAACGATATTGAGAGCAGATTGCATGTCGTGTGTGCTTTGCGCACATTCTGGGAAACAATGGATGATTACAGGAGCCTACGGCCTGGCATGACAAAAAGTCAACTGGTTTTTTGTGTGTCCTCCGTTGTCAAGAGAGACAATGGAATCCGAAGAAATAAGAGGAGGGGGGGGGTGCTTTGAAATCGATCTTGAGGGGCTTTGGAGTTAATGATGCAAATGAAGATAAAGATAGAAGAAATCTAAATTAAAACATGTTACTATTTTGTTTTATTGTTGTTGTTTCGCATATAAAATTTCCCTTCCAAATAAGGAATGACTTTGATTTCTTTTTCATTTGAAAATTACATCAGTAAAATTGAAAAATAGTGCAAATACCTTTAATGAGAGCATTGTCCTATTGGGCCTTAAGAATTCTACGTTAGATTCATGGTTCTCGTCCCCCACTCGTAAACAGGTGGAGAATTTAGAGGGTTACATTATTTTGAACTTTACATGAACATTGAGTACAGCTTTACAGGAATATGAAATTCCAACAGAGTTGATATTAAGATTTGTAGTTTCTGTTGTTTTTAACCTTTTTACTCTCTTAATGTCTTCTTTTCTGATCTTCCGCATTATGTCATAATTACAAGTACATTGTATAAGCATGATACAAATTGATTTTTGTGTTTAAAGAAAAATTCTGATAACAGTTAGAGGAGCCAGCTGCCAACCTCCTGGCGCCTGCTTGTCCGATCAGAGCACTGAGTTTATGACGCCTTTAGATGCTAAGCGCTAAAACATAAAATACACTGCAATATTTTGAAAGCATGTTATATATACAATAAAAGATAAAGTGAAAAAGGCATTGTTGGGTGCAGGCAATATCCTTAGATGCATGTATGTATTAATTTTATACGCGCACATTCGAACCTCTTCGTTTAGATAAAGATAATATTGCAATATATATAATATATTGCTGTATGTCAAGAGGCCGTAATTGAGAACCCCAACCTTTATTGAAACGTTCTATTTTGTGTGTTAAATACGCTTTGGAAAAAAATGATCAAAACACAGTAAGGCTTGTTAAATACTTTAGCTATGAACCTTATTTCTATTGGTGGTATAAACTATGTTCTCATTGTGTGGCAAGATGATTCAGGTAGGTTCTAATCATGTTTTTTTAATTTAAGCTCATACTTTTTACCACTGCTGGCAAAACCTTAAAATAGTCTAAGTGTGAGTAATTTCTGCTTAAATTATTGATATCCATCTCTTAATGCGCGGTCGCACTCTTAAAACATTGACACATAAATTGCTTTGTCCATTTAGAGTTGATTTGAATACAAGTGCATCTCTATATAGCGGTACTTAACTGTAATCCAGCGCATTGGGGAGGGGGGGTGAAGGGAAGAATACGATGTAAGCACCAACAATTGATAGATATCAGATACTCATTAAAGATAGTAGTATTACATAGCCATGATCTGCATTTAAAGTAATCAACACGAAAAGAATACTACGAGCTCCATCCATGCTCTGTTAAATCTATCGAACTTAAGATAAATGTAACGAGATAAGCATCGTAGATCGTAACAAAACCAGTAGGAGGTAATGGTTTATTCCTGCCATTATACCCCTCAAACTTTTAACCACGCCTATTTATTTTGTTCAAATGTGCACGGATGCTTCCAAATTTACGACCAAAAGGGTTTTTTAGTTTCTTTTTTGAGCTTGTTGTTTTGGGTTTTTTTTTTATTTAGTGTGTTTATTTTTGCCGATCGAGGAGGAGGTTGATTTCATATCAATTTAGTTGAGTACAGATGTATTTTGATATCTGTAATGAAGAAACATTTGTCTCTTAAATCAATGTCATAATAGCTATTTTATCGCTTTGTGTTGTTGTTGTTGTTGTTGTTGTTGTTGTTGTTGCTGTTGCCGTTGTTGTTGTTCTGCTTATTCGTGCTGATATTGTTGTTCTGGTTATTGTGTGTCGTTGTTGTTTCCACTGATTACCGGTGTGGAAAGCTCAGATAGTCAGCTTTGTCTAAAATCAAAAGAGCATTGACCAATCATAGAAACCTTTCCTGGTGATAGATGGATGCTATGGCCGTTTTGCAAAAGAAAAATATAGGCCAAATACAGTGATTTTTAAATGTAAATATCCAGAAGTTTTTACTTAATATAATTAGTATAATTCAAATCTCTCTCTCTCTCTCTCTCTCTCTCTCTCTCTCTCTCTCTCTCTCTCTCTCTCTCTCCTTAAGCCCCTTTTTCAACTCTCCTATTCCTGTACCTTTTTGTTTCTCTTTCCATCGTTGTTTTTTGTTATTGTTTGTTTTGTTTTTACTGTTTCGTTGACGTATGTTCCTTAGATGTCATAGCTAGAGTGCAATTCAAATTAAAGCTGTTTTTAGGAGCAAGATTTTATTTTTTATAAAACCAAAGGATGAAAATTGCTATACTGTTCATGAAAAACTAGCGACAAAACAACTTAGCCTTAACTTCAATGTTATTTTTGTAGCCCCCCAAGTTTAAAATATTCGTAACTTTATGCATGAGCTCAAACTTCGTTAACCACAGCTTGATGCATTCTGAGATAAGCTGTGTGAACAAATTGCTCTACGCTGCACCGAAATTGATTTTTAGATTTTTTTTTTAAGTTGCTATCCTTGTTCTTTACTACTCTTTATTTACTTAATTCGAGAGGATCTCACCAAATATCACGGCACTGTCTGTTCTAGCAATGGATTCGAAATAGATTCGATCGATCTACAGTGTAATAATGATTTCAATCGCCAAAATGTATGATAATGAACACCTATTGCGTGATTTTGAAGAACTTGTATTGGTCATATGTGTGGGTTTATTGTCATTGTTGTTGCGTGTCTTGATTTCATGGAAAAATACAAAAAGTATACAATTATTATATGTTTACGAAACACGTTAGCAAATATTTCTGAATGAAATCTCGAAAATGGTTAGACAATAACTTCTCAAAGAATTTTTGCACCAAAAATCATTCCAAAACCGTTTTGCAGATGATAAAAACATGATAAAAAAATTCTATGAGATGACACTTAAATAACAAACGTGTTTTCAATGGTCAATTGGATACCTCTTTTGCCCCACAGAGATGTAACGTTGTTGTCTTGTTTGTTGCTGGGTTTTTTTTTTCATTTTGTGAGGCTAATTGGACTTCAAAAATACGTTTTTTACGTCATTTTCACATACAGAGCGGGCTATTGATTTTGCGTATGCAAATTCAACATTTCGTTCTGTGTGCCTGATTACGTATCAGTCAATAACATCGCATTATATTTGAAAGATTGCTATGCCCTATTTTTTTTTCAATCCAAAATGTGTCTTTTTGCCATTGTTAATAATATGAGAATTTCATGAAAATATTTGTATTTTCAGAGACTGTTATATCATCACAGTTAAATTGTTATCATGTTCCCTCATCAGACGCACAATCTCCTATATCAGTTGCGAATAACTCTTCTGTTGCTAATCTTTTCCTGTTGTCATGTATTTACAGCTATAGCCATATTAGTCTAGTCCTGCCTCGATTCTTTGTGGTTATCTTTGCAATTTCCCGCGACTTACCTCGCACGAAACAAGTCATTTCCCTCTAACTTTATCAAAAAGTGTATGCTTTATTGTGTTAAATGTTCTTCTGGAAACAAAATAAAGGGCATTGAACCTCGAGAAAAAAACACCAAGAAATTACCAAATAATCCAAACAAAGAATCTCAGAGAAGAAAATATTCTCCATCACAAGCAATTACAATAAACCTTCTTTATAAAACTCAGGGAGTTTCAATCTTCCATCAATACTTTCTTTTCCTTTTTTAAACTTTTATTAAGCTTTCTCACACATTTGCAAACCTATGATAACAAAACCAGTGCATTTTTTGTGGAAGATAACTTTTTTCTTTCGCTGAATACGGAAGATTAAGGAAAGAAAATGCGAACTTTTCTAGGGAGATAATGCGATATGAGAATACTCCTCAAGACACGACACAGGGCATAATTCCACTCACTTCCATGTCATTTCCTAATCTTTAAGCCCCAAACAGCTAGATCTAGAAGATCTTCGAAGCAATACACGCAAAACCTGCGGACGGAAACTGCTGTGGCTGGAGATACTCGTACAAAAGCGTTGGAGCACGGACTGATGTGAAGCCTTGATATATAGGTTTTTGTTGTCGTTTTGGTGTGTGTTTTGTGTTTAAGTGCTGTTCCATTTGCTGTGTTTTGTGTTTAAATGCTGTTCCATTTGCTGTGTTTTGTGTTTTAATGCTGTTCTAAATATTGTGTTTTGGTGATTACATTGTTGTTCTTTTATTCATTTTATTTTTTAGTTTGGCATTATTACTGTTGTTGTTGCTGTTGCTGTTGTTGTTATTGTTGTTGATATTGTTCATGTCATAATTTTGTAAATAATGATGATGTTGTTGCTGTTGTTGTTTGGTTCTTTAAGTCTGTTTTGTTTATTCTACCTTATCATTTTTTCGAAGGCTGTTATCAAACTATTTTTCGCGTTTTTAAATAATTATTTCATTTTTGGAATTATTACAGTCAGTGTTTTAACCATCAAGTCCCTCTTACTCTTACCATCATCAGATCTACCTTCAAATCAAACACGAATGCGCCAACCTCTGAATCTTGAGTGTGCTACTTAGCCATAGACCTGGTGGCCTTTAGTGTCACCTGCTCGATCTTCCCATTTCATACAGAAGAAATAGGCGTAATCCAAACCCGTCTTCATTTAGGTTAATCACAATAATTTTTCTTCATCATTTTGTGAGCTACCTAATATACACGCCTTCCACTCTGTGTATTAATAAGACATGCATGCGGATATACCCTTTAAACACATACATTATATTATTTGACTGTGTACGTAATTTTTTTTCATGGCCATTTTTTTTTTTTAACTAAGCTCCCGTCCCGCTTCTTTTACCTTCTGTCTCTGTCTCTGTCTCACTCTCTTCCACATCCCTCTCTATCTATTTATCTATCTATCTATCCATCTATCTATCTATCTACTTATCTATTTATCTGTCTATCTATCTACCAACTATCTATCTATCTATCTATCTATCTATCTATCTATCTATCTATCTATCTATCTATCTATCTATCAATATATATCCTATCTCACTTTCCCTTTCTCTATCTCTTTCTTTTAATTCTCCTGTCACTTTCTATTTCGTTTGATCTCCCATTCCCTCATTTACTCTCTGTCTCTCTCTCTCTCTTTCTCTCTGTCTCTCTCTCTCTCTCTCTCTCTCTCTCTCTCTCTCTCTCTCTCTTTCAATTATCCTATCGGTTTCTCTTTCGTTTTATCTTTCATTCCCCCATTAACTCTCTCTCACTCTCTCTCTAATCTTTTCCCCATTCTACAATTTAGATGAGGAGATATGAAAACCCATTGTCTTCGAACAGATGCTTTTTGTGTTGAGATTTGCAGCTAATTAGACCATGAAGAAAACATGAGGCAAACTATCCGCGCTCATTTCTCATAACAATGGAAGAGGCTGATATAAATCCTATTCATCGTGTTCTAATTCTATCAAAATCACTCACTCTCGTCTCAACCCCTTCTCTTTGTGTCTTTGTCTCTCTATAATAGCTTGTTTCTGTTCTCCTCACCCCCCCCCCATAGTTGAGTTGGTTTAACGTCCAACACCAGCAATATATAGGCTATAAGTCTACAGGTGCTTTGGACGGATGAGCAGTAGGTCCGTGGTTCGTGTCTCAGTTGGTGGCCCCATCTGCGCATAGCATTTTCATGAGGAATATAAGGAGAGGTAATTCAACGAAGATATTCTCTGAGCAAGGTTACAAAAAATGTTTAAGATCACAAAATTTGGTTAATTTTCTTTTTTTAACACTTTAAAAATAATTAATGAAGGCACGACTGATTGAAATTTCTACATCGCAGCAGCAAATGCAAATTTTAGCAACTTCGTTTTTTGTTGATTTTTTTTAATAATTATTTCTTGCGCCCATTATTTTTTTCCGTATTCGTCGGTCAATGTCCTCAGTTTCTGTGCCAACAAATTTTTGAGGCATACAAAGGTTATAATGTTATTATATTTTGATGTGTACAGTGTGTAGGTATTTTCATCAATTAGGATTTATGTTCCATTGTCATTTGAAATTTGATATTTTCATCCTTCTTCCAAAATTATTCCCACCAGACTTCCAAAATGCCGCCTTACTCTAATTTTCTTTACAAGATATTTTTTGGTCTTGTCGCACTTTGTTTTCCTTAAGTTCAAGAGTCATTCTCCATCTCTTCTTTTCCTCTCCCCACAGCGTGTTACTCGTATATCCTTTTTTTATTCGCTCTCTCCGTCACTTTATCAATATATTCTTGTATTCGAAAATGTAAATCTTACGCCTTTAATTTGTTCGTTTGTCGATTAATCGTTTTATAATCTATCTCTTTCTCCCTCTCTCCCTCGCTTTTTTTTCTCTTTCTAGGTCTTTCTCTTTCACCCTCTCTCTTACTTTTGTATCCTCCCTCTCTTCCCTTTCTCTCTCTCTCTCTCTCTCTCTCTACCTCTCTCTCTCTCTCTCTCTCTCTCTATCTGTCTCTCTCTTTGCCTCTCTGGCTTGATGTATCGCGAATTATCTCTATCTTTCTTTACAGTTCTCCCTAAGTTCTTTCTCTCTTTCTGTCTCTCTCTCTCTCTCTCTCTCTCAGTCTTTTTCGTTCTCACCATCTCCCTGTCTCTTTCTACCTCTTTGACGTAATATATCGCCAATTATCTCTCTTTCTAAATTTCTCCTTTTGTTTCTTTCTCTCTTTCTGTCTCTTTCTCTGTCTCTCTCGCTCTCACTCTCTCTGTCTCTCTCTGTCTCTCTGGCTTAATGTATCGCATATTATCTCTATTTCCTCTATATTTCTCCTTCTGTTTCTTTCTCTCTTTCTGTCTCTCTCTTTGTCTCTCTCTCTCCCCCTGTGTCTCTCTTTGTCTTTCTTTCTGTCTCAATATTTCTTTCTATCGCTCTTTCTTTCATACTCTGTCGTCCGTTATAAGTTGTAATTGATACATTGTTCGGGCTTTTTACGTTGTACCTCACACTAACATGACAACAAATATTCCATGAATACAACCCAAGATAGATTGACATTAAATTATAACATTCCCCTCATCCATAATGGTCTACACTCAACCTTTATCACACCGATCTAATAAAAGAAAGTAACCAACAGCTTTAACTCCTTCCCTTCACTTACTCCCGACCTGACCTAAATAGGTACCAAAACTGTCTAGCCTATGGTCAGGTCCTAAACTCTTATAATTGGATGGCTACTGGGAATTAAATGGACATCAGTCTTGGGCTCACAGCGGATAAAAAGACCAGCGTCCATTCAAAGGCCTGTGTTCTAATCCACGAGTTCATTCATTCCCCGGAGTGCCATTTTCTACCATGGAGAACAAAAATAGTGGTGGAAAAAAAGGCTACATACTCGATCGAGTCGTGGCAAGCCACGGAGAACAAAAATAGTGGTGGAAAAAAGGCTACATACTCGGTCAAGACGTGGTAAGACATGGAGAACAAAAATAATGGTGGGAAAAAAGGCTACATACTCGATCGAGACGTGGTAAGACACGGAGAACAAAAATAATGGTCGAAAAAAGGCTACATACTTGGTCGAGACGTGGCAAGCAGTTCACAGGACTTAAATCCGGTAATATGAATGGGGGCATTACAGCTAACACATGCTTATCTAAATGTTAACCCCTACCTCATTTTTTTAAAGAAGTTTACTAGCCTATACATAATGGAGAAAAATAGTATATAATTAACAGAATCAAATACAGATAATAATAATAACTTCTTAAAGTGTTTCATGTCACACAAAACACATCTATTAATTTATAATAATGCCACGTTAGACAGTAGCATTTGGAGATGTGCATTAGAGTTCTTTGGTTCTGGGTGGCCACGGCGATTATTTTGCTTTCAGTTGTAACGGAGATTATGCTTTGCCATCAGTTCGAAACTAATGGCACTTATGGGATTAATTTTGGCTTTAAGCGCTTATGTACAAAGATATAGTTTTTCTGTCATGTCTGAGGGGTCTTCATTAAAAACTAAAAGTGTTCTTAAATTGCACTTCTATTTGATTTTGGCAATGCAAACTAGCTTCTACTTTCTAGGTAATGGTAAATACTAGATCGGCTCAATAACTTTTTGTCAAAATCAGTAATAGATCTTAGAAATGAAAATAAAATTAAAAGAAGAAGAGTTGGGATATAACAGAACTTCTGTGATACATATCAATAAAAACTGCGAATTTAACAATCGTGTGGTAGTTTAAATATTTTGATATTGTTAGTAAACAAAAAAAATAATTCCTAGAATTGAAACCAACCACAACGTATAATGATTTATCTCCCGTATTTTACTCGGACATTTCACTATTAAAATCTGTCCGACTTGAGCACAGATAATTCGCGGGACCAGACGAAAAGAGCACATTGAACTTTTGGCAAGACCACTTCGTCTGGCGACCTGCATAAATATTACTATGCCCGGAAAATCCGTCAGAAAGCTCTCCATCGGTCAGGAATGAGAACTTCGCGTGAGGGTAGTTACTGTGCGAATAAATTTAGCTGTCTGTTGGCCTGAAGGAAAAAATCACACAAAAAGAATATTGATAAGAAATAATGGAGGGATTTTGTTTGAGAGTTGAGAGTGTGTACTAGGCGATAGATAACGGAGCAAACAAGTGGAGTAAGGAGGTACTTCTATGGAGTAGAAAATACATTGAGACTATGAAACTTTATAAATATGGATATTATAATTTACTGTAGATTATCAGATTACCTAAGAGGACGATGTGGTCCGACAGTAGAGTCCATGATTGTAAACAAAACTTCGGAGAGTTTGAGATTCGAAGATCGCTGAGGTCACCTTATTTTGTATCCTACTTATTCGACCATTGTCAATGTAATGTGAATTTCATCAGTGAATTTTATCAATAACTGCAATAAGAATTTCAGGTCCCAAGCACAGCATGTTAGAAATTTTTTCTCAGCATAATTAATACTCTCACTTAACAGTTAGATCTATCTTTGACTAAAAATTTTTTTTTTTTAATTTTTCAGCGTTGTGTCTACGGAGGTTTTCATTCAACATAAAAAAGAAACCTCAAACCAGAAACAAGTATACTAATCGTTTTCCTAGCTAAGTACTTTACGAGCTGTGGCTGGATATCGAACAAGAGTCGGCGCATATATATATTTATCGAGCAAGACGTTTTAACCACGGAGCCAAGAAGTTCTCCTTAACCTTCCCGAAAGAGAATCTCAACAAGCAGGCAATACACTTGAACTTCTCAGCTGTAGCACCATCAGCTAAAGAGCCATGGCTGCGTGCCGTCATTTGTAGCCAATAAAGTAAATAGATGTGATTAGTTCAGCTGTCGAGATTATCCATTTCCTCCCGTCCAGCTCTTCAGCATCATCTTCAGCTTCGTTTAGAGCTAAGTGTAAAGAACTGTGGAACAATTTTGCCTACCGTAAAAACTGATATAACGATCACTGTCTTCCCTCTAATGGCTGCAGTCAGAGCGAAATGATTCGTGGACGGTTTATGTTTGACTGCTTCAATTGCAATGGGAGGCATTTTTTGCGATAAGAAGTTGCTATTATGTTATTATGTTTGTTTGTTTTGTGTGTGTGTGGGGGGGGGTGGTACTCTGATTTCTTAGTCTTTTTTCTCATTCAGTTGGTTATTATACGAATTGCGATATTGCAAAAGTATCCCTTTATAAGCTACTTATGTCCAAATGTTTTGTAGCTTTTTGTATTTATATATTATGTACCATGTACTCTCGTGTTTACTGTAAGCAAATGAACCCATTCTCTAAATAGTTGTTGCCCGTCTACATCATATATATATATTGGATCTACGGATAAACGTTCTAAGACTCGGCTAAATATTTATTTAAAAAGCGAGTTGAAACATTTTATTAATTGTCTTAATACCCGTGTCGTTATCTTGGTTTAAATTGATACATAAAATGTATGTCTATGCAATAATGAAAACGCGGACACAATGTTAATATCTACTTTATCTCTAGTCAAATAATAATTTTTATGAACTCTAGTCAGACTTTATACCATTTCCCACCGACACACTATAAACAAAATACGAAAGAAATTATCTAAAGGAAGAAATGAGTACACAAGAGATGTATTAAGGTTTTCAATGAGTGAAAAATTTAATATAAATATAATATTGCATAACAATTTTGTCTCTTATATTCCAGCTCTAAATTTACCAATCACAAATATTTCTTTCATACAGAAAGTTTATGACGTAGCTGATAACTTGAACATTTAGAGTAGTGTTTATATTGCTATTCTGAAAATAAAGAAAATAGAAGAAAAAAAACATAAAACATTTGTGGCACATACATAGATCCCTTTGCACAACCCTCACTGCTTAATTTTCCTAGTCTTCCATTGGACGCATAATTCTTCCAAACTGTCTTAAGACAAGCACTCAACCCAAGTTAACTCCTGAACCCGAACGCCAGGCACTCATCCCCTAACACCGGGTACTCTATTGAGGGGATAATTTACAGGACCTGGCCACGGAATTTACGCACTACCACCAATCCACAGATCCCCTTGCCCTAAAGCTTTTGCACTTAAAACATTTTCAGTAGGACCAATAACTCTTTCTACGGGGCTCAGGACAAATTCCCACAAACTTCCACAACTCACACGATTACTAGATTTCCTCGATCTGGATGTTTTTTACAGGCTTCTCGAAGAAGCCAGCGCCACAGCCTTACACTCGATAGCACAAGTTTGGCGATCCACACGAAGTAAATGGATGACATAATCAGGACCTTTGGGTATGAGGTTTTAATTTTAATATTGCTTAGTCATTGGTAAGGTATATGGAGAGATAGATAGATGGATGGATAGATAGATAGATAGATAGATAGATAGATAGATAGATAGATAGATAGATAGATAGATAGATAGATAGATAGATAGATAGATAGATAGATAGATAGATAGATAGATAGATAGATAGATAGATATAGATATAGATATAGATATAGGATCTAGTCATGGTTGGACGCGGGTGTAGATTCTTTTTTTTGGTCGTCTTCGCTTTCGTAATAGGCTCGGTAAAGGCAAGGCTTTTAGTCCCGAAGCGGTGCCATTTCGACAAGAGTTATGCTTATCTCGCGGATGTGACCTAAAAACTATCTTTCTTGGTGGATCACGCACTGCGACTGGGCATTTGACAGCTTAAGGATCTTGTCTTGTTTGGTATCTTCGTGTGATTTTTTTTTTTTTTTTTTTATCTAGATGGTTATGAAGAGGTTCTCTTCGTCTGGACTTGGTTAAGGTTCGATGGTGGATCATTAGAGATCTTCACAGCGTATGTTTTAGCATCCACTTTTTATCTAACCAAAGAAGAGCAAAATAGTTAACCGGTAGAATGATTAGGCTAGGCAAAATGAGGAATAATAAGTAGGAAAGAAGGCTTACGGGATTTGACATTTGAAGTATATGTTCTATTTAGCCGAGTTGCTTTCTTTCATTTCGCCATTAAATGATATTCAAGCAGTAGGCCCTATAGAAAAAAAGAGTTTAAGCTTTCAAATGAACTTTAAAACTCATACAAAAGTCACTATATTTTAACTAACCAAGAAGTATTTATAATTAATTTGATCTTTCACGTTTTATGATAGACTGATGATAGCATAATTATTTTAAATGGAACGTGAGGCACTGCAGACTTAGATTAATTAGGAGAAATGAAAATGTGCATGAAAATCATTAATAATGCTGCAATTGCGCCGAAAAATCCATGAATATTTTTAATTATTTTATTTGCTGAAAATGGGAATTTTGTTTAATAAACACAAAGATAGAGAGAAAAGGAGAAAGGGAGAGAGAGAGAGAGAGAGAGAGATATGACATTACAAAAGGGGTATAAAAAATAAAACCTTTTAAGTTAGAGAGCTTCAAATGTCTACGATCTCTCTCTCCTCTCTCTCTCTCTCTCTCTCTCTCTCTCTCTCTCTCTCTCTCTCTCTTTCTTTCTTTCTTTCTCTCCTCTCTCTCTCTCTTTCCCCCTCTCTCTCTCTTTTTTCCTCTTGGCTTCAAACTATCTCTCCACGTCTTAAACACATATCGTTATGCACCGAACTGTTACAGAGGAAAAAGAGATCTGAGCATTTTACATACACTTGCAGCCATCTCTTGATCTATCTTTACCTGCATACTTACGATAACCACAAGTGTGCCTGCTGGTCTCTGAATATGATAACTTTGCTCACGCCGAGTTCACGTCTTATCGTCTATGTTTGTGTGGCTGCACGCGCCTCGAAAACTGCAAGAAACTGTATAGAAGCTATAAGGTCCATATTTTTTTTAATCTCGTTGTGTTGTGTTAATAGTGTGCAATCTCTCATTGCTTGCCTATGCAACTATTTTAAAATATGTTAAATCCTAACAAATGAAAAAGAAGAGAGAATTTAAGGAAGGGAGGGGAGAGGGTAGATGCAGACAGAAAAAGAAGCAGCATAGAGAACAATTGTGACAGGAACAGAGAAACCATAGCAGAAATATAGATAGATAATTGTATTGATACATAGGTATATAGAGACATAGATGTATTGATGGGTATATAGAGACATAATAAATTAAAACATAACATTGGGAACAGAAACTTATCTATCTAACAAACACAATTCCACCAGCTTCGCCCAGCTCTACCTGCTTGCTCGTACAGCATAAAACAATTTAATACTAATAATACTTGGTAATTTCAACATCCATTTCGATAACAAATAAAACACATTATTATAGTCGATTAATTATGACCGTCTTATCGAATCATTGCTTAATTTAACAACACGTTTCAAGACCCACACAAAAGAAGTATTTGCAGTTGTGGATGATCTATGTGGCAAGTCAAGGGAATTAATTCTACCAACAACAATTCCGTCAGAATCTACCGGATGCTTTTTTTATATTTTATAGACAACATATAGATTGTTTAATGCCTTCGATATACAATTTGACGGTCAATTGCTAAATGCCTTCCAAAGAGTATCCGACTTAGATGTAAAAATTATTTTATCATCCCCCTCTAAGTCATGTAATCTCGATCCCATCCCTACCAACTTGCTAATGCAATGTCTAGACACACTGTTGCCACATATCATTAACACCTCTCTTTTTAAAAAAAAACCTTGATCCCGAGAACTTGAAAAACCATAGCCCAGTCTGGACAATTATCGAGAAGGTTGTTCTTTCTCAGTTAAAGGCGCACTTGCTTTCAAACAGCCTTTCAAATCCTAACCAGTCAGCTTATAGAGAGTCGTACAGCACTGAAACTGCTTTACTGCGAATAACCAATGATCTATTATTATATAGTGATGTAGGACAAGTATGGTTGTTAACATTATTAGCCCTCTCAGCAGTATTCGACACCATCGACCACTCAATTCTTTTTCATCGATTTAGCGCAAATTTTGGGTTAGACGGAGTCCTGTTGAAGTGGTTTAAATCATACCTTACAAACAGATCACAAGCGTTAGCCATAAATGGAAGCTTGTCTGGTTTTAAACCTCTCAGTTTTGTACCACAGAGCTCGGTCCTTGGTCCTATCCTCTATACGCTCTATGTAAGAGCTCTTTCTAACGCCATTAGACCCCTTAAAATTAGTAATCATTTGTTTGCTGGCGATACTCAGCTTTATCCATCTTCCACTCCATCGGAAATTTATTTCGTTACTCACGATTTGGAGGAATGGTGCGAGACCATAAGAAGTTGGATGTTGAGCAATAAATTGAAGCTGAACTGAAGTACTTTTATGTAGAAAAAACCACAATATAAAAAAACATGCCAAATCTAAACTTTTCAATAGAAAAAAGCACGATCGAAATTTGCCATAAAGCAAAATATCTAGGCGTGATTCTCGACAGTTCTCATACTATGGATGACCACATCAACAGCATAACTAGAATTACGAACCTAAATTGATCATCAAATCAAGAAATACCTTGACTCAGAGTCACTTAAACAGTGGTGTGTGCATCTGTGCCATCACGCCTAGACTTTTGCAATTCTTTGTTAGCTGGTCTCCTTAGTTGTCGAATTAATAAATTACAGAGAGTTCAGAACAGAGCGGCGAGACTTGTATTAGGATTGGGTTTCCTCGATAAAACCAGTTCTACTCATTTGCTCAGAACCCTTCAATGGCTCCCCGTTTCAGCTAGAATTGAGTACAAAATTACTCTTCTTCATTTTAAAGAGCGAAGTAATAACTCATAAAATAAAAGAACTCGCCATGCAATAATGGACATCAGTTTTACGATCTAAAAACAAAAGTCTCTTGTACAGTCCAACGACCAAACTAGTATCATATGGAGATTGATCCTTTTCCAAATCTGGCCCCACTGTTTGCAACTCTCTACCTCTTTCTATTAAATCAATTTCTAGTGAGTTCCTTTTTGAGAAATTGTTTAAAAACATTCCTTTTTCAAAAATATATGTCAAGTTCGAATCTGGTACCCAACCACAATTATAGCATTACGTATTGTCTTGTTCATTTTTCGTAATGTTATGTATTCTTATTATCACCTTTTTTTGTATTGTGTCTAGTTTATGTTTATGATGTATGTTTAATGTGCTTTTATCTTCAATAATGTTAACCGCTTTGATACCTCGGTGAAAAACCCTATATAAATAAAAATTATTATTATCATTATTATCATAATTCCTCCACCTCTTAAAAACTCCAAATTTGTAAAGAAGAATATTCACCTTTGATATTGAATAGAAACATACCCAACAAATTTGCTTTCACTCCTTCTACCTGTCTTAAGACATTAGAGGTAAGACCCAGCTTCTAAATAATCCACTTTTCTAAAGAAAAATATTCATGTTGAATAAAAACTTGCCCTACAAATTAATTTCCAGCTTCTTATTTCAGCCCTACCTGCTTCTCGACAACAGAATTAAAATTCCATCTTCACCGTGCTTAAAAAAAGTTGTATTGTGTCTCGAGGCCAAACTGTTAAATATTCATCCCACAATGCCGTAGCTCACTTGTTATGCATGTATCCGGTTCCGGTAAGTTTAACGACACTTCTTCCATTACAATGTATTTTCACTCTTAGTGTGCATTGATTTTTTTCTGATTCTATTCGGCCTATTTCTATAGTATTGGTTGTTTGTTTTGTTTATGTCGCTTTGAATTGTCTTTCTTTTAATTTTGAAAAGTGAAGTAAATTAAAAGCGGACTAAAACTTGGAAATGTGAAAATAACATGTTTTAATCGATTTCACTTCATCGTTAAGCTGTGCGAAATGATTTTTGTACTTCTTGCTTACACTTTATATGTATGCATTTTTTGTTGATCAAATTAATGTAATGACGGAATTAAATTATTCTAGCATCACTCGATGTGGCTGTTCTGCATAAAGGAAACATAGTTTGTTTGTTTTTGGGTTTTTTTTTCAAATTTGTTTTCTTCCTTTGAACTATGAATAGAAGAACACAATGGTTCGATCGAAGGCATGCATTTTGAAACCGAGTCATTTTATTATTGCATTAGATCGGACGTATTATTCAACCTTACCCAAGCTCCAAATACTAGTTTGAGAATATTTTTTTAGAAATATCTCAGAACAATATACTCTACGCACACGTTCCCTTCCTTACGTGTACGAATGTACCAACTCATACATCCATCCCAGCCAGACACAGAAATATGCAACTATCTATTTTTATTCGCTTTTCATTTCTCGACGCCCATTGGATGTTGGCCGACGGATAACAAACAGGTAGAGACGCCGGGCCGACAACTTGTGCATTGCGACACTGAGGCAAAATTTGGTCTGTGTTGGACACCCGCCATTTTTTCGGGCTCTCGATTCAAAACTGTAAACACCTCTAAAGTAATATATTTAGTCTCAGGTGGTAATAAAAGGAGGTCGCAATGAAAATTAATTATGAAACAAGGGCGCGATGTGCGTAACAGTTTAGACGTTGCTTTGGTAGTAGTTGAGTTGGTTTAACGTCCAACACCAGCACGATAGGCTATAAGTCTACAGGTGCTTTGTACTGATGAGCAGTAGGTCCGCGGTTCGTGTCTCAGTTGGTGGCCCCGTCTGCGCATAGCATTTTCATGAGGAATGTAAGGAGAGGTAATTCAACGAAGATATTCTCTGAGCAAGGTTACAAAAAAATGTTTAAGATCACAAAATTTGGTTAATTTTCTTTTTTTAACACTTTAAAAATAATTCATGAAGGCACGACTGATTGAAATTTCTACTTCGCAACAGCAAATGCAAATTTTAGCAACTTCGTTTTTTGTTGATCTTTTTTAATATTTATTTCTTGCGCTCGTTATTTTTTCCGTATTCGTCGGTCAATGTCCTCAGTTTCTGTGCGAACAAATTTTTGAGGCGTACAAAGGTTACAATGTTATTATATTTTGATGTATACAGTGTGTAGGTATTTTCATCAATTAGGATTTATGTTCCATTATCATTTGAAATTTGATAATTTCATTCTTCTTCCAAAATTATTCCCATCAGACTTCCAAAATGCCGCCTTACTCTAATTTTCTTTACAAGATATTTTTTAGTCTTGTCGCACTTTGTTTTCCTTAAGTTCATGAGTCATTCTCCATCTCTTCTTTTCATCTCTCCACAGCGTGTTATATTCTTTTTTTTTCGCTCTCTCCGTCTCTTTATCAATATATTCTTGTATTCGAAATGTAAATCTTACGCCTTTAATTTGTTCGTTTGTCGATTTATCGTTTTATAATCTATCTCTTTCTCCCTCTCTCCCTCGCTTTTTTTTCTCTTTCTAGGTCTTTCTCTTTCACCCTCTTTCTTACTTTTGTGTCCTCCCTCCCATCCCTTTCACTCTCTCTCTCTCTCTCTCTCTCTCTCTCTCTCTCTCTCTCTCTCTCTCTCTCTCTCTCTCTCTCTCTCTCTCTCTTCTCTCTCTCTCTCTCTCTCTCTCTCTCTCTCTCTTTTCACCCTTCCACTGTACCCCTACCTTACCCCTCTCACACTTTATAACCATTTCTCACCCTCCGTGTTGTTACAATACAACCCGAATAACGATTTCATCCGGGAGGTTTTTAAGGGGATTAATTTTTCATTTACTGCGCCTGACACCCTGCATACATCCATCAACATGCCGTCAGGCCAAACTCCTGCCTTGTTTGCAGGCAATCATTCTTTGTGAGCATCTGTAAAGAAAGATATCCGAAATGAAAGTGAAATAAATAAACAAATAAAACAGAAAGAGGCCTGAGAGAGAGAGAGAGAGAGAGAGAGAGAGAGAGAGAGAGAGAGAGCAGTTCCTTAAGATTTCCATGTTCATGCACGAAAATCGACAGAGCGAGAATTAATTTCCACGAGAATCCAACACGGGACAGGCATCTGTGATTAAAAGAAACTTGAAGTTACGATCTCTTCGCTGGGGATTATGAAAATTACGTGTAGGAAGAACACGCGTGAGTGAGTCATAAATCCCATGTCTTGTCGATATTGGCCAGATAAAATCTTCTGGGAGCTAGCAACAATTTTGTTTAAATATATTGGTTGATGCACTGTGAAAGACATGGTGTGTTAAGGTGTTTGCTTTGAAAAGATAACATAAACTAAGTCTTTGTGATCCCATAAGGAAATTTTTCTTGGTTGCACATATACATTTGAATTAATTTAACAACATCAGCACATATATGAAAGGAAAAAAAAGATAAATAAACGTTTCATATACATTTATATACATCGGCACTCATAGAAATTATTTAGAAAACCATAACTGGATACGCATGTACAAAAATACACATACTCTTATAAAAAAAAGTGTGATAAATTACATGAACGTCATATCTTTAATAGGAATACTAAGAGCTTAGTCGGCATGCGCTCTCGGCTGACTAACATGATGTCCAAGGATCGAGTCCGTTGGTGCCCAGACTCTTGTGAGGACTCTTCGGAAACCCTAGAGAGACACAAAAAAGTCAAAGAATATTGATATCAATAATTACTTAAATGAAAGAATGATATCTTACTTGTTTTAATCGAATTTAAAAATTTAATGGTTCACTGTGATAATTTTTATTGTCATATTCTGTTATGCTTTATCATTAGTTTTACATCTTGATTTTCTAGATTCATAATAATTCTTTCTTTTTTTGGTAAGGTGAGGGGGTATCTTATCGTATGGCTGATACATAATTGTTTGTAAATTATCTAATTCATATATAAAGATTGATTTCGAAATAAACGGATAGATTACCGCATACTTCGCTTGTCGGTTTCTTGATTTCTATAAGTTGAACGGCTACAGATAGAAGATATTGTGGACGGGTCTCAGGACTAAAGTCACAATTGTATGTGTTGCCGCAAAGTTCGTGTGTTGGGATAGCAGTGCTTCTATCTCAGCCCGTCAAATTATGCTTACATCGATGCCAATAAGCACAGATCGAAATTCTACAAATAACTTGGTCCAATGGTGGTAATTGAACCGGCGACCTTCCAACTGGGAAACCGCCTAACCAACGCCCCACCAGGTTAAGCTTTTACATAAAAGAGCATGTAGCATCTAGTTTTTCAAAATATGAATTTTCTTTCTATTTTCATTTTTATTTTTCATTTTCAAACTTCTTGATGCTGTAATTGCTGCAAAGAGGAGATCGCCGATAATTACAGCAGATGTCGTAACAATGAACTACCTTTTCTATAGCCTTTTCTTACAGTGCAGAGTGCAGCCTTCACATTCATCGCGGGCGATCGCCTCCCCTGAGCGTGTTTACATTGGGCTTTGCCAATCTGCATAATGGCCGACAGTAGTATGCGCGATTTAGCGGAAGTTGGCTTGGCTGACCTCTGACCTCGCCTTATCAGCCAATGATAGATCTGCATGTTTGCCTAATTCGCCGAGGCTCATCCATGGCGGTATGCTCAAGAAAGACTTAGGGCTAAATTAGGCGATTTAGGGCCTAACGAGTCATGGTTATGCCCATCAGTGTTATTTTGGTAGGCTTTACGAGGAAATGGTCGAACAGCCTTAGGCGTTCATAAAGTTTCAAGGCTTTGATCCAAGAGATATATCTAGTCCGTGTATTGTTATTTTTGCATCAATCACTTTTCAGTCACATGGAGATCAGTCGAATAAGCATTAATGATAAGTTGAGATATTATATACTTTAGGTATGGTATTCATATCAGAATTCAAAAATGCTTGTCGTTAATTTGTTCTAACCTCCCTGAATTCTAGGAATTGCCACGTCTACTATATTCATTTAAACAACGCACACTACAAAGTCAACCATCTTCACCTTTTTCTTTCAGAAAACATATCAAAGACGCATATATCCCCATCTTTAATTCGACACTTATAAAAGAGTATAACATACTTTATCAACATTCATTAGAAATTATTATAGCAAACCTTTTTAACTTCTGTTTGAAATTATGACAGTAGTGCCGAAATAGACCCGATAAGAAAAAGTTAATAGTTGTAAAGAAAGAAGGATAGATAAGTAGAGACCAGGCTCATTAACAAGCTCTGGTTAACCCCCGGTGTTATATGATTATATATCGAAAATGAGTTTTACTAGCAGCTTTTTGCATTGCTCAATAAAACAGAAATTGCTCTAAGATGCCCACTACAATGAGCACACTTGTACTATGGTGAAAAGGTGATGATAAAGGACAACTTGTTAATAACCAATGACAAATAACTAATAACGTGAAATGGAACTCATCAATTTTCGACTTTAAAATATTTATAACGACAATACATTTCTAATAAAAAGATGCTGAAACGAAGTGCTCTCAGAGTCAAACTAGATTGAAGACTTGATTGTATCTCACTGAAGTCCTCCAGCCGCCTGATTGAGGTCTCGACTCTCACGAAACACAAATCAGAAAATCAAACAGAGCAGCGCAGACAGGAGAGCTCAAATGAAGAGTGTTTGTAGACCTGAGAAAAAGTAATAGATTTCAGACAAGTACGCCCAAGGACCAGGCCCTGGTGTCAATGGAGGCGTGGAGGGCCGGAGATAGGTTCAGAGAATGATTGATGGAGGTTAAACTTAAACCTGGGAGCCTCAACTCCCTCAAGTTTGGTGGACGGCGATTGCAGGTCTTTTGGGTCGTGTATTTTGTAGTTTTTATCTAGATCCATTATGTAAAAATGTAATTTGAAAAATATAGAAAGTCAGCAACGACTGAAAATCACTTTGTGTTTCTATTGTTTAACATATAGTTTCTATTTTAGAGTTACGCGTTTTCTATTTCTCTATGTGTCCACCTCGTTTGTTTCTATCTCTCTTATTTTTCTTTCTCTCTTTCTCCCTATTTTTCTTTCTTTCTCTCTCTCTCTCTCTCTCTCTCTCTCTCTCTCTCTCTATCTATCTATCTATCTATCTATCTATCTATCTATCTATCTATCTATCTATCTATCTATCTATCTATAGATCTATTTATCTATCTATCTTTCTATATTTCTTGTTTCAGTTGTTTTTGTCCATACATAACTATCTAATCTCGGCAATTCATGAAAAATACAAAATTTATATCGCAATAGCGAATTGAAGTTGCTCATACTTATCAGAGAAATAAAGTACACTAGATATAAGGTGAAGACTTTCGACATAGAGAGAGGGAGAGACAGACAGACAGACAGAGAGAGAGAGAGAGAGAGAGAGAGAGAGATGGAAAGGGAGGCGGAGTGGTAGAGAGAGAAATTCAAGCCACATCGTCACAGCGATTAAGTCTAAAATGTCTTTTTTCAACTCTATATGTTTGCTCCTTTTGCGGTGTAGATCATGCTTCAGTGAGAATAAAACGATCAAGAGCATAACCATTATGTACAAAAATCGTCAAAAACACTATGGACAATGTGTTGTGTGTAATTCCATTGTCAGCACTAAATAGGCTATAGTATAAACGGGACCCAATACGTCTGACAAGTTTACGTGGTGCCACACAGAGACATTGCGGAGATACCAAGACTGTCTCAGCCAGCCACATTAAACTGACACCGACCGAACCAGTAATGGACGAATTCGTCAGAGCGGGGCTCGAACCTCGGACCTCCAAGGTCGAAAGCTGATGTTCTAACCCAGGGCTACCGCGTCTCCCAAAACTGTGCTTTATACAACAGAGGATCATCTAAAGAAAACTAGAGCTCAAAATGAATGCAAATAAAGGGAACAATAGAATGAACAAACATGAACTTAATGCTTCATACATATTAGTCATATTGTGCTATAACATTATTGATGGTCTTTAAAAAAATTTTTAAAAAGATTACAGATGTGTCTATTATTACCATTCCTCATTTATACAATTCTGTTCATAAGTTAAAGTGTGAAAAATACGATAGGGCTCATGCTTCCTTTTCTTTCCATGTTCTCTCGTGAATATTGTTATACCATGTACTCACAATATCTTATAAATTAACAAAATTCACAAACAAGCCTTCTTTAATCCACCTTTTTATCCTTACAAAAACAAAATACATATAAAGCGTTCATCTTTGTGATGATGGGCGAACGATGTAATGTGCTCTTTAGAACGCTAGCATCTACTTGAATACATCTATTTAGCTTGTAAACGATGTATAATTTCTAAGTTTTTTCGAAAACGTTTTTTTTTTCATTCAATTTTCTATTGCTTTAGACGTTCCCTCGGAAATTCATGCTCTCTCTCTCTCTCTCTCTCTCTCTCTCTCTCTCTCTCTTCCTCTCTTCTCCTCTCTCTCTCTCTCTCTCTCTCTCTCTCTCTATCTCGCTCTCTCTCCCTCTCCCACCCTTCATGATTTCTCGCACATCTCCACCCGATTTCTAAATCCGTGTCTCTCTCTCTCTCTCTCTCTCTCTCTCTCTCTCTCTGTCTCTCTCTACAATCTCTTAATATAAATGTGTGTATTTACAAAGTCGGGCCTATTCTTTTAGTAGCCAGGTTTACCTCTTACCTGTCATATCTCCAGGGTTTATTTTGCTTTGCTGGTCTATAAACATTCATCGTGAACAACAAGGCTATGTTGTAAATGGGTCCTCAAACTAAGTCATCTAATAATTGTATATGTTTCCACACAGAGACAGTACTGGGAAATCATCATCATGCCTCATCCAATCACACAAATAATCCATGCAGAAACCCACCTAATCAGTAGATAACAAACCAACACCCAACGGGAATCGAACCGGAGACTTGCCGGTTCGAATTGTGCGCTTTAGCTTTGATCCATCGTGTATCCTGTTTTTTCAGGTTCACACCTTTTTTTCTATAAAACATTTTTTATAACTATTCATTGTATAACTTATTGATTTCACAGTGCATCAAAAATTGATCCTGTTCTTCCGAGTTATATTCCACTCAAGTAATGCTCTCTAGTTGTTTTTTACCACCCTTATTCTCTGCAAAGCCTTTTTATGTTTATTTATATGTACCGTATTCACAAGCCATCAAATACTGCATCAAATAAATCCTTTCAAAATTGAAATCTGAGCATCCCCAAATCGCTTGTGAGTTTTACTGAAAGGTTGCTAAAGCCGTCAAATGTTTCTTTAATAATAAAGTAATTCTCTTTCATTACTTTTTTTTTGTTCGTTTTCCGCGCTGCCCATCAACTTTGATGGAGTCCTGTAGGGATACATTTTGATCCCTCGATTTCTTTAGAGCTTTCCCCTGGCTTGAAAATTCCGTGAAAACATTACAAAGTTTCACTTGAGCCAGGGCTGTTTATTTTTCTAAAATTGAGTAGTAAAAAAAGTGCATACTCTTGTCTGTCTAACGTAAAACAGAAGGAAATAAAAATCCTTAAAAAATGAAAATAGAAAGACGGGCGGACAAAGAGGAGGATAACGAGGAAGAGAGAGATTGAGGAATATTAAAAATGAAGAAAACCAAAAAGATGGATAATAAGAACGACGAAGCCGTTAAAATGTTGGCAAGAGATTATAGTTTTTGAAATGTAATCTTTAATGTATTTCTTTCCTTTTCCATAACTGCAATTACAACTGCTGCTTCTACTACTATCTCTACCACTACTACTACTACTACTACTACTACTACTAATACTACTACTACTACTACTACTACTACTTCTACTACTACAATTACTACTACTTCTCTACTATTACTAGTACTATTGTTTATACTGACTGCTTCTGTCGATGTTGATGCTGATGCTGCTGTTGTACAACTTTCACTGTATAGTTTTTTGTAGTATTTTTTTTTGCTGTTTTAATTTTTGCTATAGTTCTTAAAGGGAGAAACATTCTGAAATGCAACTTCTTTCGCCAGCGGCATTTATCCTTGTCGCATACAGAGGACAAATAACTCATACAACTGCATTGAAATTTTGAAATGTACAAAAATGTCTTAGAATTAAACGACATATATTTCTTCTTTTTGTTCTTTAGTGTGTCAAGCCTCAGTGGCGTTTGCGTAAGAAAGGCTGACAACGAATGATCAATACGCACTTTAAAACTTTGCTCTTTTCAAAACCAGTTTTATATCAATTCTAACGGATGTGGCTCTCACTTCAGCCGGAAGGTGCTGTCAACGCATGCGTGATCAGTGTCGCCAATGACGTTATTCTCTGCGGATCTGTAATTACACAAGGCTCGCAGCAACAGGTTATGGACATTTAAAATCGAAGCTAAGGGCCAGGCGCGAGTGAGTCTTTGTGTCTCTTGTTTTTGTTATTGGTTGTGGTGCAATTCTTTTAATGTTGCTCATGCAGGTAGTTTCGTTGTTGTTGTTTTTTAATTTAGCTTTTTTTCTCTCTCTTTACCTCTTTCTCTCTCTCCCTCTCTCTGTGCCTTTCTGTCCCTCTCCCTCTCTCTGTGTGCCTCTCGGTTCCTCTCCCTTTATCTCTCTCACTGTCTCTCTCTCGCTTTTTATTATTATTTATAAAAATAAAATATAAATCTATCAGAGTTAACCAGTACAACGTTACTGTGGTGTTACAGTGTAACAGATTTGCTGGTGATGATGGTGATCTGTTAGGCTCTGTTTGTCTAGGGGTATTAAAAATATACACAGCCAATCACACGACTCGTCCGTAGAAAACAAGTCCGAAGTCCGCAAGTAACGATTGCAAACTGTTTAATCCAACATAAGAGCTAAGACTATACACTATCAGTAGGTTGGCTCATTGATCATTCACTATAGACTCAATGATATTGCTTCCTGGAGACAATGTTGACTACTAAATGTAATTTAGATTCTTTTTTATACAAAATCTCGTCGAATCATCCAGAAAAGGAATTGCATAAATCATAAGAGAACATTCTCGGTACAAGTCATTAGCAATTAGCAACCAATCAAAACAAAGGTAAACAAGGTGCGACGAGGTCATTACTATGCTAGAACTAAGTCGGAGATTCGAGAAGAATCTTGACCATACAAGTGCGGGCTGTGTTCAATAAACAAAACTAAATTCTTAGGCTTGAAATACAAACGTTATGCAACCAAACAAGATAATGTACATAGATCTAGCCGATCCGCTACCCAAAAGTTACGCACCAAAAAAGGGTGAGGAAATGAATAGATCAACTTATAGTACAATGCGTTACATACATATTGACGTTTTATAAATTGTATGACTAAAATGGATGCAATTCAAATTTTGTTTAATTGATATTGAAACAATGAAAGTTATTAAAGTAATCTTTGTTTATGTCAAGAGGATACAATCACTATACACATCTTCTAAGGCACTCGGACGTAACCAAGATTAGTGGGACAATTGTGTTAATACGGATAAGGATTTTCATCCCAGGACTCCTGCATCGTAGGGAAGAAACTGTATCCTAGTTAAATGTCTGGTTGCCATGTTACTAATAAGGATATCGTACATCAATAGTCCCCAAGTCTAACACCTGAGAAGTTTACGTCCTGTCGTCAAAACACAAGTAGGGGATAGCGATACGTCTGTCTCATCCCGTGCCTGTCGCACCATTATCATATTAACAACCACCTAAGTAGTAGGTAACGAATGTATCTACTGATTTGAGACTTGAACCTGGGAGGACTAATTTGAAACCAGGCGCTCTACCACTAAGACACCGAGTCCCCTCCGGCACCGTATGTTAGTTTTCCAGTTGTTGTTGTTTTTTTTTTTTTTTATTAATTTATAAACTATAAGCTTTAAAGCAAGTTTCATTCCAACGTTTAACAATGAGTGCCCTTCAATATAATGAAAATAAATCAAAATATAGGTTTCGTCTTGACTTCAAGATTATTTTTTCTATACCCATTACATATTTTCACCTAATAAATATACGGGACGCTTATCGTTTTTACTCTACAAATAGTTCCTCCTTTGGAAATCCTAATCTTCATCTATAGACATTGGAAAATAAAAAGCGTTGCAGGAAGGAATGAGTAAATAAAGGAATATTTTTATGCTCCTGCATCGGCCAATCAAACGGAACGTTTTAAACAATTAAATTAAACAGATCTTTTCTTGATTATTTCTTGGCAAAAGGCTATTGATTTATTTCACAAGACTCTTCGATTGTTGGAAGTAGAATAAGGATATTTACACACAACTAAAAATTTACGCGAACGGGTAGTGAGAAAGGGGCCTCTATCTTAAAACCTTTTAATGCGATTTTGTCTTGATAATAATTGCGCAACTCCAGGCGTATGGTATTTGAGAACTTAAAGATGATGTATGTACGGTCGAGGACATATTTTTTGTCTCTCTAATTTATTTGAGTGTATTTTAAAAGATTTCATTGGTGTGTCTTCGAAATTCATAATTATTTAAAACAATAATTAGCTAGATAGTATTAAAGATTTCAAAAGAAATGCCAACAACAACAACAACAACAGCAGCAACAACAACAACAACAGCAACAACAACAACAACAACAACAACAACAGCAGCAACAACAACAACAACAACTCTAACAGCTCAGAGATTATTTCGTTGCCCCCTGCAAACTAAGCATACTTCCATCGATCATTATGCAGATTAGCACGAAGTCTGAGACGGATAAATCAGAGGAAGGCAGCCATGATGGATATGCGCGCATCCGGCAAAGGGTACCGCTAAAGTACCAAACGACAAGATAATTTATATTTACAGTGACGCCTCCTCGGTTCTCGCGGGCTGGATGTACTTGGAAACCCATCCATAATACTAGAGTCTCCATCATCCGGATGTGCTTTGAGTGGGTCTATTCCAGCAGGACCGGAACCTATGAATACAAGACATACTTTGAAGACATTCAGGTGCAGGGTATGTTTTTGTTAAAATCCACTGAGACAGCGGTTCTATCATTATAAGAGTTCTATGTATTTACATGAGTTATCTGTTTTTATGCAAAGACGTGGATGTATTGGGATACAAAAATAAGAAAAGGAGATTATAATAACACAGGTCCAAATTGTGTACCCCTAGCATATACATATCAAACTTAGGATAGAGCCAAAGTATCTCTCACTTCCCTTCTCTCTTTTTTTCTCTCTATCTTTCTTTCTCTGTCTTATTATCTCTCTAATTCAAACATCTCAGCTTGAATCAGTTTCCAAATCTACCTTTCTAGAAAGCTCTTCTATCTTCTCCTACCATCAACCTTTGGCTTTATTATTGGCCTGTTTCATCCGATATGGATAGTAATAATGCATTTATAATATATATATATATATACATATACATCCAAAGTAATGTAACCCTAATTTGAATCCAATGTTTAGGAGCTACTGTCTGATGGCACTCGTCAATAGATGCTGTGTGTAGCTGCTGTTTAATCTATCTTGTCATCTACATAATTCTCTGACTATAACTTTATGTTTACATGTTTTTACCCCTTGCTCTCATTTTCTTCTTACTACACCTTTTAAAGTTGATTTATTGCATTCATGACTTTACTGTAAAACACAAAATATGGAAAAGGCACAATGAGAATAACCCAATCAAACATATTACAAAGCAGCTACAAAAATTAATGACTTTAGACAATGTCTGAGATAAGGCATAGCTGGCGTCATAAAAAAAAACTTTACATGTATTTATCCCGCTACACCTTTTAAGGTTGATTTATTGCATTCCAAACTTTACTGTAAAACAGAGAAACAGAAAAGGCACAATGAGAATAACCCAATCAAACATAAAATTATTACAAAGCAGCTACAAAAATTAATGACTTTTGACAATGTCTGAGATAGGCATAGCTGGTGTCATAACAACAGAGAAAGAGAAAAGCCACAATGAGAATAACCCAATCAAACATATTACAAAGAAGCCACAAAAATTAATGACTTTTGACAATGTCTGAGATAAGGCATAACTGGCGTCATAAAAAAAATCTTTACATTTATTTATCCCCCGCTACACCTTTTAAGGTTGATTTATTGCATTCCAAACTTTACTGTAAAACAGAGAAACAGAAAAGGCACAATGAGAATAACCCAATCAAATATAAAATTATTACAAAGCAGCTACAAAAATTAATGACTTTTGACAATGTCTGAGATAAGGCATCGCTGGCGTCATAAAAAACAAAACCGTCAGCCCAGGGGACTCTCGTTGGGGGCAATTATTTGTTATCTACGCTTTATACAGCTAATGCAATAAGCGAAGCGAGACAGGCACTGCTACGCATCGATATGAACAGCTAAGTGAGTCGGCACCGACAAAGGAGGTATGATTGGCTGCCTGATCAGGGAAGATTGGCGCCGGGTTCATAAACCTGGTCTGTACAAAAGAGGGGAAGTGCGTGCTGTGACTGCCGATGCCTGCCTTACGGGAGTTAGAGAGGGGGTGATAGAGAGAGGGAGGGAGGGAAAGAGAGAGGTGGGAAGGAGGGGGGGGGGAGAAAGAGAGAGTGGGAGAGAGAGGGGGAAGAGAGAAAGAGAGACGGATATGGGAAGGAGGGAGAGAAAGAAAGAAAAGAAGGGGATGGGAAGGAGGGAGAGAAAGAGAATGTGAGAGAGAGAGAGAGAGAGAGAGAGGGAGAGAGAAAGGAGCGGTGTCATGGAGGAGGGTTGGAAGGGGAGAGAAGAAGGCACAGACAGACAGACAGATAAACAGACAGAAACAAAGACAGACAGACAGACAGAAAGGCAGGAAAAGAAAGAGAGAGAAAAGGAAGGAGAGATAGAAAGATACAAACAGAAAAAAAGTGCAAAACAATAGAGGGAATGAATTAACGCCACTGAAATTTGGATAAATAAATATTTTCCAATATTTTTTTTACCATTTAATGAGTATGACAATTTTATTAATAAAAAACAACATAATAGTTTCTACGACACGCATTTTTTTTTGGATAGTTCTGTTCTTTTTAAGTTATTTATTTGTTATTTCTGCCGTAAACGAAGTCTCATAATTCCGTGAACACATCTTTGAACTGATCTCTAGAAAAAGCTGTGGTTTAGTTCATCACTGTGGGGGTCTGTTATTATGTTACCGCTTAATTCATAAATCGAAATGGGCAAAAGTATGAAAAACATAGTTCAAAACATAATTTTCTGTATTTGATCGCACCACCAGAAATGTGTGATGTAGTTGATAACAAAGCAAGCGATTAAACGCTTTATTCTGCTACGGGGGGTCTATTTTTATCAACTCTCCTCGAATTGTCAGAAAGTACAAGTAAACAAGGGCAAACCCCTGGACTCTTTTAACTGAGGAAACAAATTTCCTTCTTGGGCTAATCGATTCATCTGTGGCCATTAATTTTACACCTGTCAAAAGAATCTAGTTTCCTTGACTTGCGAAGACAAGCTACTTTGATTGAAAAGTGGCGTTTATGTTTAATGGAAAGAAAAAAAAAAGATCAAGTTAAGATCAGCATTTGTGTTTCTTGGCTATCACATTTTCTCGAATTGTTGATGTCTATGACGTTAAAAGTATAAACACTTACACATAAAACAAAGTAAAAAAAAGTTCTTTATAGAGTGTGTATAATACAGTTCACGACTGAGATGGAGAAAGAGAGAGAGAGAGAGAGAGAGAGAGAGAGAGAGAAATAATCACGCATAAAACTTTGTGTCCAAACGTAATCTTTCTAATATTTGTTATGGAATGCGATCAAATAATGGTGTATAATAAATTTTTTTTTTAAGATTTTAAAATCTAAAAAAGGTAGTATAAAATATAGACATAGATAGATACAAAGATAGATAGATAGATAGATAGATAGATAGATAGATAGATAGATAGATAGATAGATAGATAGATAAAAATATAGATACATACATACCTACCTACCTACCTACATACATACATACACACACACGCACACACACACACGCACGCACGCACGCACGCACGCA
>RQTK01000723.1:53695-64610 GCA_003991915.1 Elysia chlorotica
TTATTATTATTATTATTATTATTATTAGTATTATTATTATTATTATTATTGTTATTATTATTATTATTGTTGTTGTTAATATTATCATTGTTTATTTTTCTTCTTCTTCTTCTTCTTCTTCTTCTTCTTCTTCTTCTCCTTCTTATTCTTATTCTTTTTCTTTATCCCCTCTTTTGTTTCTTTTTTCTTCCAGCTTTACTCGAAGAAACGCAAAACAGGATCTCTCAATGACTCACATTTTTAGCAAACATAATCGTGAGAAACAAACAAACAAAAAAGTTCATCTTATGAATGTATAACTATAAAAGGGCTGAAAGGTTTGCTGCAGTTCACCACGGAAGAAAAACATGTAAATTAAACGCTAATAATTTCTTATACAAAAAAATACGGCTCTTCCTATTTTACAGTGATCTCACCTCATATGGGTCTAAACAACACTAACAAAAAAAAGTGAAAAAAAACGTGTTTTTTTTCTCTAAGAAAAATGTTACAACAGTTCAGTGGTCTTGTTGAAAAACTAATCAGTTAGTAATACAAGATAGTTGTGTAGAATTGTTTGGCGTGTTTGTTTTTAACACCCCTGTATATTTTAATTGCTCAAATGGCATTATGTCCAGGGCGTAAGTTCAAAGCATCGTTGTACTTACTAGTATACTACCCCAAGTTTCTGAGGGATAAAAGTAGACTCCCTGACTTAATTTGTTTGAATTATTTAATTTTCAAAAGTCTGATATATTTATAATCTCCTATGAAACACTCAATGGCACTTATATTAAAATTGAGCATTAAAATACATCTGGATCGCTTCATACTAATGGATAGCCATAAGCATGAGGAAACCATAAAATCAAAAAGTATATTATATTAATTTTTTCTAGACTAAATTCTACTTTCTGATGTAATTTGAGTTATCTGACCTTGCAGTTAAATTAATTCTCCTTTCTTTTAGCGAATTTTTCTTAAAGAAAGAAGTCAGTATTTACACATAACTATTGGAGCTCAATTTTTTAATGCTGATCAAAATGGATCATGGCGAAAGAGTCAGATAGAAAAGGGCTTCGCACTTGCATTTAAAACATCCCAGCATGTATTTTGCATAATACATCGGGTCGCAAATGCAAATACGGCGTGAGTCGAATTTCATATAGTTCCGGCCTTTTTATTGTTGTTCTTGTAGTTGTGGTTGTTATTGCTGCTGCTGTTGCCTCTGTTGGTGTTATTTTTGTTGTTGTTGTTTTGTTCTCTTTTGTTCCGTTTTTCATATATAAAGAGGTAAAAAATTTTGTAAATCCCAATCTAGAAAACCCCTCTCACATAAATAATGTTAAATCTTTTCAGTTCCTCGGTGCGAACAGATTTTTCTTCATTCTCTCAAATTTAATTTTAGGCCTCTTGTTTCTCTGAATTAACAAAGGGAACAAAAGGTTACCAGGTTTAAAAGCCGTCATGGTAATGCTCAATTATGGAGATGTCCAAGGTTGTGGTAAAAAAATCTCTTTCTAAGTTTATATATTTGCGCTAGTGGGATTGTCTTTGAAATAATTATACCGATTTTAATGTTTCAATTGGTGTTTCTAACAAAATTTCACAAAGAGAAGAGTAATTTTATACAAACAGCTCTGCGAACAATTTTTTTTTAATCTGATGTCAGATACGAATGTAATGTTGTTGTTGTTTGTTCTCTTTTGTTCCGTTTTTCATATATAAAGAGGTAACAAATCTTGTAAATCCCAATCTAGAAAACCCTTCTCGCATAAACAATGTTAAATCTTCTTAGTTCCTCGGTGCGAACAGATTGTTCTTCATTCTCTTAAATTTAATTTTTGGCCTTTTATTTCTCTGAATTAACAAAGGGAACAAAAGGTTACTAGGTTTAGAAGGCGTCATGGTAATGCTCAATGGTGGTGATTATTCCAAGATTGAGTTTTTAAAAAAAGTCTCTGTTTTGTAAATTTATATATTTGCGCTATGGGGTTGCCTTTGAAGTACACGGATTTTAATGTTTGTAATTTTGTGCAAACAGCTCTGCTGAGTGTATTAAGTGGCGAAGAAAGTTTTTTTTAATCTGAAGTCAGATACGAATGTAAATTGCACTCTGGTCTTTTAGAGAAAAATATTTCTATGATGTCCAGAACTTTGTTTTATACTTGGAAGTAATACTTCTGAGGTGATTAGTGTAAAAAAGTGTTTTTGTCTATGAGGAGACAATTTGCTTTCAGTATAAAGATAAAGAGGCCTCAAATATTGAAAAAAAATTACTGTAATCAAAGAAAGGAAAGAGATTTTTTAGGCCGGTTGTCATCTTTTGTTATTTTTTGTTAATTGATATAATATATTATTATATGGTAACTGTTTTGGTCTTGAAATATTAAGAATTGTAATAATCCATAATGTTTCGCTATTAAAATATCTCTTTTTAAGCGAGTATTGCTTATGTGTTGTTGTTTGTTTTTTTTCTTTTTGGCAGTTTTGTAAGTCAATTGGCCAATACAAATTATCGAAGCAAGTTGAGGCAACAGTGGTGAAAAATAAGGCATGTTAGAAGATTTGATCGACATCGCAGGTTTTTAAACAGTTTTTCTTTCACATAATTTAATGATACGATCACTGACTTAAATCCAATTCAGTGTTCTGACAGAAACAGACAACCACTCATTATGCTGTCTTTGCTATTGTTATCCTATCAAAATCGTCGATGGTGATGATAATGACGAGGGTTATGAAGATTATGATGATGACGATGATGATGATGATGATGATGGTGATGATGATGATGATGATGATGATGATGATGATGATGATGATGATGATGATGATGATGATGATGATGATGATGATGATGATGATGATGATGATGATGATGATGATGATGATGATGATGATGATGATGATGATGATGATGATGATGATGATGATGATGATGATGATGATGATGATGATGATGATGATGATGATGATGATGAAATCGATGATGAAGGTGAAAATGAGTCACTAACAACAACAATCAAGACCCATCCGGCAGTTCTTCATGGATTTTTTGTTAAAAAAGGAAACACGATTCAGGGTCGAACTGCGATGATGATGTTGATGATGATGAGTCAATAACATCGACGATCACGAAGAATATCATCCATCCAGTTATTCATAAATCTTTGTTAAAAGGTAACCCGATACAGGTGTTTTTGCACCGCATCCTCGGCGGAAACGTATCGCTTTACAGGGCGTTGGAGCAGCATAAATCTGTAATGAACCGTCTGATCTGGACTCACCCCCATGGCCAGGGGTTGCCATCAATCAGGCCGTTGTAGTGACAGAAATCGATGGGCGGAGCGCAAGCAGTTTTGCCACGGGTGGTAAAAGACTTGCATTGAATATTTTATACAATCACTCTCCTCAATTGTCCCAAACACTGTTTTGGCAAAAGCTTTCTGAAGCCAAATGCTATCAAGTATGAATACATTAGTTGTTTTGGTTTGGGGTTGTATACTTTGTTTTGTTGTTGTTAACCTAGGGGAAAACATAAATTTTGTTAAGGGTCGCTGCATGCTTTCAGGGTTATTATTTTTGTTTTCATCTGAAGGTTATTATTCGAAGACCAGGCAAAATACGTTAAATTGCTTTAGTTTATATATTCAAAGGTCACGTACTTTTGATGGATTTCTTTATTTGAGAACATGAATATCGTATTAGAATGAAACTTTTACTTTCGGCAACCGCACTCAATTACTTATGCTTAAAGAGAAGCTATTATAAAAGTATACGGATATCGCAATTTAGGAAATATTTATTGTTTTTGTGTTATGGATTATGCATTACTCTTAATATGCAGCTATGTTAATCGGCAATTGGTCGGGTATTTTATGGGTTAAAAGTTTTGTCGCTGGAAACACTTTGAGGATTATACAGGTTGGTTTATATTGAATAATAGATTATTGGTGAGTCTTTTAATTTTTTTCAAAGATGCTAAATAAATAGACCGATTAGAAAAAAGAAAGCAGGGATTAGAACGGTTGATATGCAAGTTGTTTCAGTAAGTAGAACCGAGGGTTTGACTGGATTCTCAGCTGGTACTCTCTATGGCTTGCTTGGCGGGAAAGCAGTTGGATCAGTATAGGACTCTTTAGAAAACCTAGGTAACATCATAAAGGAAGGGTGCGTAACTCTCAGAAAATTGTTGCTCTTTTAGTTGTATGTCTGAGCAAAGAAATGGAAAAATCCCTCCCGTGATTTACTTAAATAAATTGGAAACGTCTAAAGAATCTCACGTGATCGATTATATAGTGGTACAGTAAGTCTACTTTTGGGTTCTATGACTTCTCTGAAAAGACATAAAACTATGAGCCTTTAAAGTTATGTAGCAGAAAGTTACATTTATGTCCAAGTATTTAAAAGTATTGAATATTTTACCTTAAACGATATAAGTTAATTCTTTCAGATTTTATTTCTTTGAATGTCTTTAATCTGATTAGAGATATATTTAAGTTATTATAACATTATTGTTTAGTCCAAGTCTAAATATTCAATTGCGTTTTCTTAAGTAAAATAGGTCGAGATTCAACCACGGTATAGACAGAATGTATTTTTAATCTGCTTTGAACAAGCAAGTGCCTAAGAGCTTTGAAAACTTATATTTCTGCGCGGACTGAAACAGATAATTGAATATACGAAAATTTGATGCTCTACTTTAAGAGAAAATCCATTGAAGATTCGACACTATCTTCCAATAAACTTAACGCAGGGTCAATAAAATGAATGATAGAGAGGCATGTTGACAAGTAATTTCCCAGAAAACAAACCATATAATCGGTTTACAGTAAAGAATATATTTCGATAAAACTAGTTTGACATTTAAAAAAACATTGGTATCTCGTTTGTTCCTTTTAACCCTAAAGATGTAAGAAAACTAGGAATATTAAGTCGGCGTTTTATCCAGGATTTTAGAAAATGTATCGTGCTTAAAATGAACAGGTTTGCATTATCGATCTCTATGTTTCTTTAACTAAAATGACGATGTAACTTGTGCTGTAAGAGAGTGCTCTGCTATGAACCATACACCAATGAAATAAGTATTCTGCGTAAAATACACATTAACGAAACTGCTAGGACGTCTATAAACAAGAACTGCTAGACTTACAAATAAGATACCCCCGGATGCGTGAATGGTAAATGATTATGTGTTACGGTTTCGGACCTTACTTAACCTTTAGATTGAATCCTGTCTTTTTGTTATATTTATATAACAGAAGAAACATTCCAAGACGTGTGACGTCCCAAATCGACAAATCTGGCCCACCCAATACTCGACCTCGTCTGGCTATCAAATTATCTTGACCGTCACCCTCTCGACTCGACCCTCGTGAATAGAAACCAAAGGAGGCCGCCGTGACCTGTTTCCCATCGAGTAGAAATAATGCAATCATACCGCCTTTGTTTAGAACGGTCAAGCCAGACTTTCAGACCCATCATCAGCGCTGGACTGGTCAAGATTGAATGATTCTGATTCTCTGGATTATCGTGTTACGCAGCCCAGCAAATGCGAGGATAAGGTGGTAATGAAATGTCCCATTCTGAAAGGAACAATAAAGGTCTTCGGAGAGGTTCTTAAATGAGCAAAAAGACATTTTCGATAACAACTCAGTGATTAAACGTCATTTCTCTGGACTTGGAAATGTCCTATTCTGAAAGGAACAATAAAGGTCTTCGGATAGGGATCTTAGATGAGCAAAAAGACATTTTCGATGACAACCCAGTGACGAAACGTCATTTCTCTGGACTTTACCAATGTGCCCCGTCTTTCTAGGATGAAAGGAACAATAAAGGTCTCTGGGGAGGGATCTTAGATGAGCAAAAAGACATTTTCGATGACAACCCAGTGACGAAACGTCATTTCTCTGGACTTTACCAATGTGCCCCGTCTTTCTAGGATGAAGAGGGGTTATTTTGGCCCTTCAGGTTGCATAGGTTTTTGCGACTAACAAACTTGTATGTTCACTAGTACTTTCCAGGATCGACTACTGTAATTCATTGCTGGCAGGGCTTCCCGATTATAAATTGAATAAAATCCAACAGCTTCAAAACAAACATAAAGAAAGTCTCAGTAGATAAAGACAGAACTAACGAAAATAGATACCATAACTTATAAAGGAAAATATAAGGGCTTTTTGAAATGGTAACAATACTTTCAATTTTTTTTTAAGATTAAACATTTGATTTTGTATCACTTAGTCGATAAAGAATCGTATTATCGCTTTATTTCTATTCTCTATAAAGTCAGCATTAGACCACTATTATTTTACTGCTCATTAATTACATTTGGATTCCATGAGCTTACGTCAGAAACATTCGGTATTCAATATCATCGATGTACATGGGATCTCGCTGTTTTTATCAATTCTTTGATAATTCAGATTGAATTGGGATTAAACTACCCCTAAATAACGCATGCAAGGCATTAATCGATTCTACTATGCAATATTCACAGAAACGGCTATACTTTTAAGGAATAGAACAACACATTTCGTACACCACTCTAGAATAACGATCAATACCTCTATATTTGGCCCTGAAATACGCCGAAATACGTAGGGACTCTATCATCTAAAAAAGCGCAAATGAAAGATACACTAAGAATAGAGAGAAAAAGAGAAAAGGGGGAAAAAAAGACCAGACATAAACAGTTCCATCCGATTATCACCAAACCTTGTCACGAACGGTGTCTAATTTTCCCCCATTCGTTTTGAAGTCGTCAATTGGTCTCCGAGGACTTGGCTCAAGTGCGACTGGTCAGTGACTGCCCAGCACCCAGTGCTCTACAGGACATCACACTATGGGACCAGCTATATAGTGTCCGTCCAGCCTTTTGCCACGTCGCAGTGTTTGGTCCTATTCGATTAGTCATCTCTTTGTATCTCTCTGTCTGTCTCTCTGTCTTTCTCTCTCTCTTACGCTATCTATCGATCTATTTCTCTCTCTCTCTCTCTCTCTCTCTCTCTCTCTCTCTCTCTCTCTCTCTCTCTCTCTCTCTAGATGAAGCCATTGTATCCATCAGTCAAAGTTTCCCCTGGGTTGGAACGGCACCAACCCATAAAGTATTGTTATCCCCTGAAAAGGGTTAGTCATACTATGATTATGATCTTAATGTCTTTCTGATTCGAATTCAAAGAGGGCATTCTTTCTCTCATAAACGTGTTATGTTCAGACAGTTCGTGGTTTTCAGAGAGTTGATTTGCATTGTGAGCCTATGGTTTATGTATGTATTTAGCTAAATTCAAAGTAGTTATAGATGTCAAATGAAACCAAAAGATTTATGTTGACATATTTATCATACCATTTTCTTTGTTCAATATGTTTATGTTTTTCTATTACTTCAAAAATGTTTTAATGACTTCTTCATGTTCTTCCTCTCCATTTATTTGTCTATCTATCTATCTATCTATCTATCTATCTATCTATCTATCTATCTATCTATCTATCTATCTATCTATCTATCTACTATATATATATCTATCTATTTATCTCGCTGTCTGTCTCTCGCTCGCTCGCTAATGCCTATATCTCTCTTAATTTCTCTCTCTCTCTATCTCTCTCTCTCGCAAT
This sequence comes from Elysia chlorotica, assembly GCA_003991915.1. NCBI lineage: Eukaryota > Metazoa > Mollusca > Gastropoda > Plakobranchidae > Elysia > Elysia chlorotica. Next base: position 61,292 of record RQTK01000723.1, read on the forward strand.
ATCTTTTTATTTATCCTTATCGTTATTTCATATCTCTTCATTTCTCTCTTGAGCACTCATTCTTTCTCTCTTTTTTTCTTCCCCTTGAAGTTTTTCTGTGTTTCTATCCACCAGTCTCAACTACCTATCCTCATTCCTAACGATGCTTTCGACAATCTTCTTAAAGCATCTGCCGTATCAGTCACTCCACAACCACCCCAGCACCTTAAAGAATCCATTTTCATTTACACAGACGTCTATGGATCACTCCGAACATGACTAGCATCGGATTCCAGGAATTTCTGTCTCGATGTCACTGTTTTGACTTGCAGATAACGTCTACTTTGGTTTATCAACGGCTCTTCGTGGTTTCGACCTGTGCTTAGAAACTTAGTCAAGTCTGTATAAATAAAAATAAGATGATGAGCACATAGCAACTGTGATCAAACACCTATATATTTCCACCTTTAATGTGATTTTTTTATTTATTTTTATTTTTTTTTTAAATAATTATTTAGACCTAGCCAGCCTTTCAATATTAGTCATATTATTATTATTTTGTTATTATTATATTATTTTATTATTATTTTTGTTTTTCTTTTCTGTACACTGCATTTTACTTTATTTTCTTATATTTTTTGTGCCGTGTTGATAATGTAGGATTAATGTAGGAAAAATCATTAAACCACTTTAAAAACAAAAAGGCATGGCGAGTATTATTCCGTTTCCGTAAATATTAAATACTAGTATTTTCCTGACCTTTTTATTCGAATTCTATTTTTACCATTGTTGATTATCACCCTAACTATTTAATGGTATGCGATTGATATCAAGGTTAAAGTTTTATAAAGTCAATGTATGCACTTTTTTAATTCCATAAATTCATTTTTTTTTATATTTGTTATGTGCGTTACTATAATTATGATGTTGAATTTGGCTGATTTTATATGACAATTATTTATTGGGTAACCAAGATTTTCTTTTTTAATGTGGGAGTATATTTAAACACTGAAGATTTGATTGTTAAATACGTTGAGATGCAGGTTTCTCCATTTTGGTAACATTAATTGTACTGTCTATGATCAGTTGAAGGCTTCACGTTTAATTTTAGATACAATAGTTAAATCCGCGATTTATTTCAAATGCAATAGTTGTTCTTCTTTTTAACTATAACAGTTATTCTACGTCTTATTTTAATCATACCAGTTGTTCTGCGTTTTATCTCAAAGATGATAGTTATTTTTCGATCTTTTTTATTGGATTGAGCTCTAATTTACCTCCAGTTTAAACTTATTTGAAAGATTAATGAGATTAGCAGCAAAGCAATGACTTTCACGGTTGAAAAATGTTGAAATGAGATTAGATTTCAGAACAAGGTGTGTGGCTTGTAGTGTTATTTCAGGCACACCATGTCCCTCCAGATAAAACTCACACGCTGGTTAGAGGGCTAGAGTAAGCAACTCACGCAAACTCCTTCCCTAGCGGAACATATTTCCTTCCAGGGGCTGACACTAAAGAATAGATCCCTTTAGCCAGCTAAATGAAATTGTATTCTAAAACACCCAAGAGACCTGTCCGAGTCAGTATCACTCTGGGCAGAAAGGCCAGCGGCGAAGAAAACAAATGTTTGTTTTATTCAGAGCTTCAGAGCGGTCATCCAATTACGAGGATTTAGAGGCGGACAGAGGGCAAGCCCCGGTGACCAGTGAGTGGACACGGCTCTGGAAGGCTTGACCAATACTACGTTGGCTCTGTGCATCATTGTTCCAACTCCATTGAAAACAACAAGAGGATAGAACATAGTCCTTCTGACCATCTCTAGACGCCCAGAAAAGGCAGCGGACTTTGCAGGGGAAATGGGCAATAATCCAGAAGATGAAACCGTTCTGGTGCCCGCCCTTTGTTATTGGGTTTTATCGGTCTTGAGTGAAGGGCCCTAAGGGAGTAAGGAGCTGGGAATCTATGGTTTTATGTAAATAGAGTCTTGTGCACTTACTGTAAGGAGTAGCAGCTCTGTGTTTATAGAGGAATGTTGGGCTGTTTTGGTAGACATTGACAGATGCAATAATGTCTGCTGTAATCGAAGTCTAGAGTTATTAATGCGTTCGAAGTCTTGGAATTGAGGTGCTACTTTACAAACAGTACATATAAGATTATTTACAAACATTATATATAAGATTTGGAACATGTTAAGTTAAGAGAATGAATTTATACGGGAACTATATTTGGAGATATTTCTTGTTTTGTTTTGTTGATTTTGTTTGTTTTTGTTTGTCATGTTAATCTTTGTTGATGTTTTCTAATAATTTCAAGTTCATATTAAACAAAATATATTTTTTTTTCTAAACACGAAACGCTTGTCTTCCTCAAACTAAAACTTAGCACCGAAAGGTAACAATAACTAATAGAGTTTGCTTGCACTATTACATACACAAATTCATTCAATTAAGTTATCAAATTTAGATCCTAACTTGCACGAAGACAACGGTCAGAAAGCTCATTTGTGCTTTCTTTAAGTCTATCTTTTCCCTGCTTTCTTTTAAGAACAATATGTTTTTATTTTATTATAATTATATATTTGAGCATGCGAAATTTTAAGGTAAAGGCAACATAGGTTTTTAAAACACCAGCTATAAGCTATAGTAATTATTTCTTTTTGTGTTTTCTTTTACAACGACAAAAGGATAAAGTTTAGTATATAAAGCAAAGAACTCCAGCTGAAATAATTATACCATTAATGGTTTTGCTCATAAACAAATGGATGTGCACCCAATTTGTACCTCAAGACATCTTAGTATAAAATAAGAGTATGTCCTCTTCCACCCGTCGTGCACATAAAATGTACCGTCGTAGGACGACAAAGTCATTATTCACCTCATCGGAGAAAGAATCTCTTTTCTTGAGATTTATGGGCGCGAAGCTTTATTTCTTAGATGATTTCTGAATGCACCAAGAGTACTAAGGCAATTGCTGCTTTTGCCTGAGAAAAAATTAGTTGGCATACCTTATTGACCTTTTTTGCTTCTTAAAGGGAAATGGGGGGAGGGGGGAATCGGTTAGTCCATAAAATTACGTTTTAAAGCCCTATAGGCTTGAAAGGCATGTATAATTTTAGAGGTAGATAGAAAAAAAGCGGCAGAACAGATGCAGCTTTATTGCAAGGGAGGGTACAGGAATTTCGTTTAATAGGATCGGTAGATAGATAGATAGATAGATAGATAGATAGATAGATAGATAGATAGATAGATAGATAGATAGATAGATAGATAGATAGATAGATAGATAGATAGATAGATAGATAGATAGATAGATAGATAGATAGATAGATAGATAGATAGAT
>RQTK01000723.1:76877-88581 GCA_003991915.1 Elysia chlorotica
CCCTCTCTCTTTCTCTCTCTCTCTCTATCTATCTATCTATCTATCTATCTATCTACCTATCTATCTATCTCTTTTCTTTGGGGTAGGAATGGAGCTTAATTTTTTTATTTACTCTTTTTTGGTATTTTTATCTTAGAGAAACAAACTTTGCTTCCTTTGTTGCACCATTTTTCTTTCCCGTGGCCCTGGATCGGGCGTCATTTATTTCTCCTAGCTCTGTGCATCTGTCGCACAACCTCGCTGTTTTAATTTATCCCGACACAAAAAGCAAGTGGGTTGCCAGGGTTGCCAATCTCAATGGACTGGGATTCCCCTGGCTGTCCTGTTCCCCCTGACCATCGGTGACCTCGGGATCTGTCATCCGACCAGGGATACTGTGACAGCTTTATCTGTGCGCACGCGCGCAGGAGACTCATTACTTCCGTTTCCACTTGGAGCTTTAGCATTCGTAACCGGAACCAGAGGAAGACTTAGTCCAAGGCTAGGCCTAGGTCTATATCTCTTCTTTTTCTTTTATTAATATACTTTTTCTTTTATCTAAATAGGGAAGTACATTTTACTATACATTCTGTGTAGCTTCTTCTTTGTCCCGCTTTCTATTGTATTTCTTTGTGGTTTTCCGTTGCTGCCGTTGCTGTTATTATTACTGCCTTTAGTTGTGTTGTGTTGTTGTTTTTGACTTATGTCCGCCATCTTGTTCATGTTGTTCTTTCTATTTTGTTGGCAATTGTTGTAGATGTGTGTTTTTTGTTTCACTTTACAAAGACGTGTTTTTAAATACACAATAATAAAATTGCTAGGGTGTTGTTTTTTCCAGGAGAACATTTCCTGAGAACACCAGCAAAAAAATTGTAAAGGATCAACCTTTCTGAAAGAACTCTCTTTGGGTTCGAATCTAGTTACAATAATCTATCTGCCTCTCTTCAAATGTACTTGGGATCTGTGGCTTACTTGTTCCATCAACTTACACTAATTCATTTTTAACATACACGTTTTATCTATTTTATGTGTTAATAATTATGTATATTTGTGTGTGTTTGTGCGATCGAAAATACATTACCAAAAACAGCAACAAAAACAAAAATAAACCTTATATGTGTTGGTGTACCAAACCAAACCAAATGCAAGAGTGTGAAATCCACGACACTAATCAGAGAGGGAGAGAGAGAGATACAGAGAGATAGAGAGATACAGAGAGAGAGAGAGAGAGAGAGAGAGAGAGAGAGGATGAGATTGATTGATTGAATGATTGACATATTGATGTCTTTTTAGTTCGTTGGGTTTCTCACCATTTACAAAGCTGACATGATATGTGAGAGAGAAAGAAGGAGACAGACTGAGACAGAGATTGAAACAGAGAGACAGAGCGATAAAGCAATTCAAGATGACACCAGCCCTGCAGTTAATCTCACCGTTCTTGCAACTATCAGGATTCACAGCCGTCCGTTTGTGAAAGAGTGGCGTGCGCATGGGCATTTCAAAACAACGCCCATTGGAGTCCAGCGGTAAATCCCGTTGTTGTCCATTTTCACGCACCAAAACACAGTAGAGTGGAAACCTTGTACATTGAACACTCTGGTGTCAGAGACCAAAGAGTTGACGGTAATGATGTATGAAAAAACAGTATCTTTTCAGGGTCAGTCCAACTATACTTTTCTTTTAATTTTTAATAGATTTTCCTGATTAGTGAACTTTGAATTTCTTCCAGCAAAGAGCAGAAAATTTTTTTATGGATCGTTCCATTTAAAAAGAAAATAATGTCCTTTGTCGCAATTTATGGGACAGCAGTCAGCTCTTTGAACTAACGAGTCTTAAGTCTAAAGTCTAATTTTTAGCTAGCGTCCGTATGCAAGTGACGGGTTCATCTGTATATACTCGTAACCTTTACATATTCAAAAAATACGTTTTCCCACATTTGACTTCCTTGATTTAAAGCGGTTGCGCGTCCATATTCTTCTTCATTAATACTTCGGCAGATTTCTCGATCCTAGATGTGAGCTATTTCCATTTCTGTCTGCCTTCCTCTATTCCTGTGGTCTTGGCCAGTTCGTCATCCGAGTGTAGTCGAATTTTTTCATTGTATCAGTGGAAGATCTCTCTGAAGCACGTTTGACATGTAAGCGTATTGTTTTCTTGAGAGTAGGAAAAAACATTCTTCACATATTTTATGAGCCAATGTTTCTAAATAATTATGATATGAAAAGTGTCTGTATAGTTAAGACTACGCTTACACAATGGTGTTGTATCAGTGAAGTGAAAAAGGTCTTTTATTATTTTCAATACTGAATCATTTAATAGTAGAATTAGATGTCTTTTTTTCGATGGGAATAGAGACCTGCTCTTGTTAGTCAAATATGTAGGAAAGGTTAAATTTATGTGGACGGGGTAAAACATTCAAAACCAAAATTTCATATTGGCCTAAGATTTCGCTCTCATTGTTTCCAAGTCTATGCTGAGTTAAGCTGCAGCAATTAGAAATATCGATTTTTCGGTAGTTCTTTTCTATCCAAAGCTTCTATTCACTATATATAGCAAGTTATACATGTTGTCAAAAGTATTCAAATTTGGGCGAGGTTTAATTTAAAGCTTAGAACTGGATTATTGAAAATCTTGATTATGTTATATTGCGTTAGTTGGCTTCAAACTACAGCTTACTGTGTACTGTCTTTATTTGTTGGTATGTTTATGGATATATCGGTGAATACCATCAGCATCTAGGCGTTCTTGAAGACAAACATCTCTATCTCCAAAAGTCCAGCAGTATTTTTTTTAATGGTTGAGACAACAATGGACGCTTCAATGGTCAAAAGAATTGATACTAGGCACATTCTGCTTTGAAAGAGAAAGAGACAATGAGAGAGCGTGAGAGAGAGATAAAGGGATAGACAGAGGGACGGACAAAGAAAAAGTGTGCGGGAGATAATGATATACATAGGTAGGAAGTACACACAGATAGAAATTTGTGCTGCAGGGAAAGAAAGAGCAAGTAATAGAAACAGAGAGATGGAGTAATAGAGAGTGAGATAAAGGGCTAGAGGTTAAACAGACTTGGCTTTGGCAATCTATGAGTCTCGATCTCGTCTCGAAATAGATCCAAAGCAATAAGCTTCTTCAAGAAAATCAGCTATCAATTTTGTGTGAGCACTGACAAAGCGGCATTGAATATAACGATAAATTACAACCGCGGAATATTGTATAGCATCATTTAAGCAATTGGTCTTCCAAGAAAACAAAGTGGACCGGCATTATATTGGACACAAAGATAAATTATTTAGATAGGAGACGGCATCTGATCGCACTGGTTGTGAATCTGACTAAACTGTGATTGGGGTCTGTGATGGACGCATCCCTATGGGATTTTCGACGAACAGGCTACAAGCGGTGAGTCATCTCGTGTAGAGAGAGGTTATAATGTCCTTTAACGAAGTGGAACAGGAAGCGATTAGGAGTGTATGGGTTGTTTAAACTGTTGCTCATTTCGTGTAATACAAACAACAACATGAAGAAGGAAAGGAGGGCAAAGAAGATGTGGATAGAAAAGTACTTTAGGAGCATGGCTTTGGAATATGAAATTTACGAGGAGACGCACTGGGAGGAAAGGAATCAAAACGGGACTGAAATGCAGACAGTCAAGCTTATATGTATTGGTGACATTTTAATTTTTTTCAAAGCCAGCTATTGAAATAAGAAAGAAGAAAGATAAAAAAGGAGGAATATGATAGAAATAATTAAATGTTGATAAGGAACATGCCTAGAGATCATGGATACCTAACAATTTTACCCTTAAATCTCGTGTCAATCAAAATAATGCTTGTGCTGTCTGGAGAAGGTAAAATCAGAGAGCTTGCGGTAGAGAAAAAGAAGACGATGGGTAATGGAATCTGCGCCGGCGTTTAATCAAAGGCTCTATCATGAACTACGGAACCAATGGGAGACAGAAAAATCCATGCGTGCTTTATGTTATTCGTTTTCTTCGTGTGAATCGCAAAGTTTGTTATATGTATGAAGAATACGAAATGAATTATGGCCAAAATCCCAAGACGTCTAAACCTCTAGAGAAGCAATGCTACCCATGGTGATCAGCCGAGTTGATTCCCAGCTGCCACAGATAATAAACTCGGCTATCCTGGTTAGACTGACAGGCATGGGGTTTTGACTCAGGCTTGGGGATTAGGAAGGGAGACATAATAAAGCGTCGTGGAAGACGTTCTGATACATAAACGATAGAGCTGTCGGATTTTCTCAAAAGATAAGGAAAGTGTCTCTGTCGAATTGTGAGCTGGATTTAAATGCGCCCAGAAAATGTATTTCAATGCGAATAGAGTTTTTGTGGAAATATGGACAGAGTCGGAGAAAGAATAAGCAATACACAAGAATATTGCAAACAGAAGCAAACATCGTCTCTTTATCTAAACGATTAAAGTTCCCAACGACTCGAAATAAATGTGTAATAACTGTAAATAGTGAAAATACGAAAATAATATCTAGCGCAATATAAAGCTGATCTCTCTTCTAATTTCTTCATCTCTTTATCATTTTTTATTCACTTTCCGACACCTCAACCGGAAAGGATAATCATAAATTGTCGCTTTCCTTGGATGTCGGTACACGAAAATGGCGTACGTGTTTCCAGCTGGAATAATGTTATTTCACAGCCAGTTGTCAGTCGTGATCGGCTAGGCTGTGTGCTGACAACATCCGGATTGTCCAACCGCTCCTGTTCCGGTTATCTCGCTTGGCCATATGGGTGAAAGCCCCATTATCACGGCAGAAAGAACGTCCGCCCAAATTCCAAATCTAGGGGCGTGCTCGCTCGTCGAAAAGCTGTAATTTGGCTTCTAAACAAAATAATAATAAAAAAAAAAGTTAGAGAAAGTTTCAAATTATGGCCACTCTTTCAAGCTTTTTATCCATTTCCTAAAAAGTTTATTCAGATTTCTTGAATAATAAAAAATGTTTATACATCTTGTTCCGGCTTGAAGGGATATTCAGGGTTTCTTTTTTATGTTGTTGTTGTTTTTTAGAATTAAAAATGTTAAAATAATTTTTTCTCATCTTCTAATTTTACAGTCTAGAAAATTTTAGAAATATCGTTTAAATGGTGTCCTTCACCTTTTTATTTTCAATGATATATTGGTTAATTGACACTTCCTGTCTATAAATTTTCTCTGATTCTGTAATTACATGTAACCTTTCAAGATAGTGATAGTCATACATATTACAAACAAAACAAAAAAGGTGCGATTTCAGGATGGGAAATGAAATTCAAACACGAAAAATAGATAAACTGGTCCAAATTGGGAGGAAAGAGAGAAAATCAATCAGAAACCAAATCGGACAGGCAAGGCGGAGGCAAACAGTAATAATTGTTTCCATTGAATGAGAAATTGATTTTAAAAGGAAAAAAAAGAGGTTGGCCTTTAAAATATGCAAGAGAGTTCGGCAAGGGTCGCTTTACCGGAACTACATAATTTCGGCAAAGGGTGCCTAGGCGCCGCTTTCAATGAATCCTCGTGAGTCCCAGCTATTGTAAAACATTCCTCTACATGGTGGCGCGCAAGTGTTTTCTCCAGGGAGAGGGGGGACCATGCTCAAGTGGTAGATCGTTGGTATTCCAATCTGGAGATCTTCGGTTCAAAACCCAAGATCGATCAAGAATTTATTTGTGTGATTACGCTCCGGTCTCCCTCTGGTTAGATGTGGGACACGGTGGTCCTGAGGTAGAACATCGGTTTCCGACCGACGCAAAAGGTCCAGATTCGAGCCCTGGCGATTTCGCTCCATACTGGTTGGGTCGGTGTCAGTTTAATGTGACCGGCTGAGACAGGAGTCATGGTATCCCCGCCCTGTCTCGTGTGGGACAGCACATTAAATTGTCAGACGTCAGTCTTGGAGCCCGTGCGCATAATAACCTATATAGTGCTGATGTTGGACGTTAAAATCCAACTCAACTCAACCTTCTGGTTGGGTCGGTGTCAATATAATGTGACCTGCTGAGAACGGAGTCCAGGTCTCCCCGTACTGGCAGTATATAAAATAGATGTGAGACGTATGACCTCTCTTGCGCCCCGTCCACAATATAACCTATAAAGTGCCGACGTTGGATGTTAAGTAACCACCAAAACTCAACTCAACCTTCTGGTTGGGTCGGTGTCAATATAATATACTGGCAGTATTTAAAATAATTGTGAAACGTATGACCTCACAATATAACCTATAAAGTGGCGACGTTGGATGTTAAGTAACCACCTCAACTCAACTCAACACCTCTAATATTGCCCCACATGTTGAGGAGCGCACGTCCTTTCTCCATCTTACCGGCGCCATCCGGTCCAAATGGGAAAACAACTTGGAAGTTTGCCATAGAAAGCACGGCCAAAAACTCTCCATCCTTATCATTCTGTACTGAGTAGACTTGTTTGTTTCCAAGCTCATCAAAGTTTATCGCAATTTTGTTTTTATTAAGATTGGGGGTGAAGCGGATTGTCGTTTTTTAAGTATGTTCCTTTCTTTGAAAGACTCATTGCCGTTGAGTTTAAGTGAGATAAACAGCTTTTTAGAGGAAGGCAAACACTTAACAAATATAGCGTTGAGCTCAACGCGCAGTGATTTCGAATCAGATCGTGCCTTTGGCGCTTCATATCCTTGCACAATATAGATCAATGGGTTATGTCCGGCAAGCTATTTTATATTATTAACAATTACCGTCTTAACTTATTTGAACGATCGTGGTTCGAGAAAGGCTGTAAGAGACAATCAAGCTGTCAAAGAAACAAAATGATGGCTAAAGAGGAAGGGGGGGGGGGGGGGGGGGGGGGGGAGCTGCGATGAGGTATATCTAAACGGTAGATCCGAAAAATAAATGAAGATAAACATCAGTTGAGATTTTATGTGTATATGTTGAAGAGGATTGGTTTCTTTGGTCGAAGATATTGAAACTCTCCTTTAAAGTCTGTTAAGGCTCAAGAAAGAATCCTTACGGGGAGAGGATCCAAGAGAGGAAACCCTATCATGGACTTGTGGGTGACATTTTATTGACATAAACCCAACCAAAATCATAGAAACGCGCGGGCTAGAGCGAGGAGTGAACCATAGACCACCTGCATTGGAGATCGACGCTTTATCTCCAACGCCACCACTCTGGCCTGAAGAGAACTAGCTTCGTAAGTACAAAGTTGTGGTAACCTTACGAATCGTCTTAAGGTTTGCAAATAAGACTTGCGACAAGGTGTAAGCTACCCCGACGGTGTAGTTACGACGCTAGGTGACTACATGCCTGAAATTTACGATGAAAGCAAATTTACTCTCAGGGTAGCAGTTTTTTTTTAAGTTCCGTAAATATGTTTCTTTTTTCTTTTTTTTATGCAGGAGTAATTTTGAAAAGCCTTAAATAAAGCGTCATTCTGAAAGCAATAGGGAGTTTTCCACAAACGGAATGCAATTCTTCAACAAGTCAAAACAAGTCAACATGGCTTGGAACTTCAGTTTAACAAATGTCGAAATTTGTATTGTTGTGTTGTCTTAGATTTTGCTTTTAGAATTACAACGTACTTGTTCTTGTCTGTAGATGGTTTGATTTTGTTTATGTTATTATTTTGTTCTTGTAAGTTGTTTTTAAAGTGTTATGTTTGCTTTGCGATTATTGCTTTACGGTTCTAAAGTATGTGCCTCAAAGAAGGATATTAATGTAAAGAGCTTTATACACTTTGGTAATTATTTATGTATAGAGGGGCATGTATACTAATGTTTTGTGTAGAATATGAATGTGCTAAAGACAGCAAACTCGTTGATTTCATTACTTGATTTGATGTTTTGGTTGTTTTTTTAATCGTAACCTTTTATCTCTTTTATAAAAGTTGCGATTCTGGCAATCATGAATGGCTATGTTGTAATATCAACGTGAGTGAAATATAATGTAATTTGCCTGTGGCGTTACAGTACATATCAATAATTTAGACACAACTTGAAGATTGTAATAGACCTTACATGTTTAACAGGCTCAGTGTTCCATGTTCAAATTGTCTTTTATTCCCCTTGGGGGCCTCCCATTCTCAAGAGAACTCAACTATGGCTGATTTTGTTTTCATAGAAACGCTTATTACTAGAAACGATTATTATAAAATAATAATGGGTTTAAAAAACAGGCCTTGTCTTAAGTGCATTTGTCATTTTGGATAATTGTTTTGCGCTTTGGCATTTATGGAGGGGGGGGGGCTCTAAAGAATTATTTTAAAAGGGCAAAAAATTGTTTTGCAAATCATTTTCTGCACATTTTCATTCTTGTCTAGACGATGCTTTTAAAACGTATGTCAACAATAATATCTAAATGATGAGAGCAGGCTTGTTATGGTATAAATTCATTATAGAGCGAGTTGTCAATCGGATAATTTTTTTTTCAATTATGAGGATTAAGAGTCAACCACAATTATTATTATACTTACTTTACAATCTTTGCTTGGAGAGAGGAAAGCCTTCTCAAAGTATAACGTCCTCTTAGATATTAAAAACAGTCTTAAACGGCGACGGGCCCCAGCATCACTTTCTTTAAGCATATTTGAGAGATATCATTTTATATTACCCGACCAAAGTAGTGTTAACAAATAAAAGGTAAAGAGGTTGAAAAAATGGGTTTTTAAATACGAAGACAATATAAAACAAAATTCAGTTCAAAATAATGTTCACAGTTGATGAACATCGTGCGGTCGGAAAGCATGAATTATAATGATACGACCAACTGTCTGGTACTAGTGTCAACGAACTTTTCCGGATTCATTTACTGGAAAAAACGCTTCCATCCACGCCTTGCTGCGTTAGACACTAAACACGTTGCACGGCCGAATGAGCGTGAGCGAAAAACCGAACTATAGCATTTAACGCTTGGTGAGTTTTTCGAGAAAGTCACTCTGGTAACGAATGGTGGCATTTACATGGTGTCAATGCTGGGAACTTTTGTCGCCTCTGAAGCTGCAAGCCACCAGGCAGATGTAACTGTGTAAAAAATAAGAATGAAAAAACATGGGGATACAGACTGAAAAGCAAGAGGTCCGTGGTTCGAATCTCATTTGGTACTTGTGTCTTGTGTAGTGTTTTTGGGAGACCTAGGGAGTGTAAAAGTGGTGGACTTCTTTTTTTATTTTGAAAAAAAAAGCAGGCACATATTTTGCTGCTAGCCGATTAGTAAAGGAATTTACTGTACCATGTTGAAGAAATAGACGTAGTTCAGTTTTCCTTTAAAAAAAATGCACTACAAAAAGTAAAAAAATTTTAATGTGTTGCATCTAATATAAAACCATGTTGTTTCTTCTCCTACAAGACTATACAGTGGACTAATCTAGCCTTTTTTTTGCACTCTTGTGTGAACTTAAAAATATCTCGACATAGTTTTAGTTTTAAATCTTTTGCAGACCTGTGCATGTAATTGTACAATTCGTTTTATGATTAATTGTTTGAATTTAACCCATATTTTGAAGCTCTTTTTAATATTTTTAAATATGCATGATTTAAAGAAAGCCTGTTCAAAAATATCTCTAGTTTTTACATTCACTCGAGGAGAATTAAAAACTCCTTCAGATTATTAAACATGGTAACATTGGTGGGTTTCGTTTGTATGATATTAACGTCTAACAAGAAGTAAAACCAATTCAGGCTTTTACGAGCATTTAGAGACAAGTGTTACGCTTTCTTGGTTTTGGAGGATTTGGTTTCACTTCAGTAACATTTTCTGGCAATATAGTTTGTACAATCATAATTGTAAATGTGTGTTCATGCATAATTGGAAATTGTTGTTCTCTCTCATATAAATTGTAAGTGGTGCCGAAAACTTAAAAAATCGACATTTACGGCCGTAAGTACAACGGTCTCGGTAACTTACAACTCGTCGTAAGCGTTCTTGCCTGGATTGTAATATGATATCCCAAGCTGATTACATTTAATTTCTAAATATAACAAGCACTCTCACACAGATATTTTTGTGCATGAAGTCGTTCAATGCTTCTAAAACACAACATAAAAATATGTTTTGCTTTGTGTTGAAACTTCGGAGGAAAGAGAAAAAAATTATGTGTGAGCAATTCGTGCGCAATGAGGCAGAATATCCTGAGCTATTTACTGCGCAATGTTGTGATGATTTTCTCCTGAATAATGGAGGCAAGGGAGTATGACCGAATAACCCCCCCCCCCTCCAAACCTCCAGTTTTAGTTAGATAGCAGCGAACTCTTCCAGTTGGATATTTTTATCATAATTATTCCACAGAAAAACTCCTGTAAAAAAAATTGTCATTTCTAAATATTGTTCCTTGTTAAGGCTTGTGAAAAGATTATTATTGAATCTGTATAAATAAATACACTTAAAACAAGGATTTCATGCTCTGAAATGTGCTCTTTTGTTCTTGCCCTATTTTATTTTTTTCCATCCAATCACTGCATAAAAATATATAATCGTGGCTCAACAGCTAAATACTCGCAGCTTCAATTTAATTTTTAATGGTTTTAACACAGAAACAATCATTGCTGTTTGTTCTAATTTCAAAAGGAAGACAAAAATTTATCCTTGACCTTTTCGTTTTTCCTCATTTAAAATGTAATACCCACAGCCCTTGCAAAATCGCCATTTCCCACGACTGGAGCATTTTAGGTTAATTGATCATCAATTTTACTATCATCTCTACCTCCCCCTCCACCTCTTCTCCCCATTCTCTTTCGCCTCACCCCCAACCACCCACCCCCACCCACCCCAAACACCGACGGGTGTTTGTTTGTTTGTTTCGTTGTTGTTGTTTTTTACCATTTTTCCGTTAAGCCTTTCGCATTTTATGTTTATTTCTAGCTGAAATAATTGTACAACGCGTCTTGAATTATCTTGTGTGTCTGTATATCCATCTCTCTCTCTCTCTCTCTCTCTCTCTCTCTCTCTCTCTCTCTCTCTCTCTCTCTCTCTCTCTCTCTCTCTCTCTCCATCTCTCTCACTCTTTCCATCTCTCTTTGTCTATCTAGCTGGCTAGCGACCTATCTATCGTTCTCATCTAACTTAACTCCGTTTTCTTATATTACGAGGTTGGACAATCTATTTCATTATCAAGTATCTTCTTTTTTCTCTTTTTTTCCCTCCCTCTCTCCCCCCCTCTCTCTTTCTCTCTCTCTCTCTCTCTCTCTCTCTCTCTCTCTCTCTCTCTCTCTCTCTCTCTCTCTCTCTCTCTGCCCTTCCTGTTCATCCATTTCATTCTTCGTCTTTCGGAATTTGTATCTCTAAAATAGGAAACCCATCTCTCAAGGTCCTCATTCGTCAAAGAGGCCGTGAGAGACCCCCAGAAACTCTTCATCATGGAAACTCAATTCCAACAACCCTGGTTCCCCAGTTCCGCTACACGGCATCCTACAAGCACCCCTCCCTGTTCTAATCTCCCTTCCCTTCTCTTCTTCCATACTCCCATACTCTAGTCACTTGTTAGAGGACCAAATACTTGAAGAGCCTGATGAATGAGCTTACTGCAAGCATGCACTGCAGCGTCCAAATTGCAAGTCCACTGTGCTCTTGTACTCCTCGTCCCTCCAGCCGGACTTCGCCAGTGACATTTCCTATCACACACTTCTGTGACTTCCTTGATAATGCGCTTTGTAATGTGTCCTCTCGTGCCTCCTTGTTCCTGAATGCCTGGATCCCCCCCCCCCCCTCTCCCCGCCTTTGCTCTTGAATGCCTGGGTCCCC
>RQTK01000723.1:93102-173980 GCA_003991915.1 Elysia chlorotica
TCTGTCTCTCTCTCTCTCTCTCTCTCTCTCTCTCTCTCTCTCTCTCTCTCTCTTCCTCTCTCTCTGTTGCTCACTCTCTCTTTTTTCTTTCTCCTTCTTATTTCTTTATTTATAATTTTCTTTCTTTCTTTCTATCTCTCTTCCTCTATTTCTCTCTTTCTTTCTTTGTTTCCTTCTCTCTCTCTTTCTTTCTCTGGCTCTACCTGTCTCTCTTACTCTATCCATCTATCTCTTCCACTCTTGCGATATTGTTGGTGATGGTTGTGGTGCTGTTGCTGTTTTTATCATTGAATCGATGTGAACACCTTTGTCTATTATGTGCCGATGACTTTTGAAAACAAATCACACACAAATTAATTGACGTATAAACAAACCCTCAATATCGGATTGTTGTTTTGTTTTGTTTTTTCAAAACGACACCACATCGAGTATTCTTATGATTAGATTTTCTTCAATGCGTGACCATTTGGTTAAAATGAAGTTTTAGTGTTACTGTGGTTAACGCTTTTATTGTTGTTTTTTGATGTTCTGTTGTTGTTGCTCTTCTTGTTCTTATTTGCTTCTTCATGACAGCATGAAAATAAACCAATGTGTCAAATATTACCTTAACCTGTCTCGTCGTAAGCCTTCTTATTCTTATATCTATTCGACGAGACGTAGACAACGTCTTGTTTGTGCATTCTACCCTTGGAGTCTAATTTTACTCCTAAAATTGGGATTGTTTTGTACATAACCTTAGTACATACATCTGCAAGACAGGATAACTCCTACTGTCCTAACTTTCATAGGATACTTACGTTTAAAAAAAAGGTTTAGATGTACTGAAAAACCTTTTCCCTAAAATCAAGTAAATACAATATTTTTATCCCTTTGAATATTATGTAGAAATAGGTTATCAAAACGTTTTAGTTAGGACAAAGTCGTCAAGTAATTTGGAACATACAGCTTCTTTGTTGTCGGTTTTTGTTTTTGTTTGTTTTGTTGTTGTTTTGGGGGGCGAATAGTGTAGATGGTTTAAAATATTGAGATCACTCTTGGTTTCATTTAGTAAATTACTATTTCAATCATTTTTTTTTCAATATCAAGCAAGTAATCAATTGTATCGATATAGTTACACTGTATCAGATTTCTTCTCTCTTCCCATGGTATCCAGCATACACAAGCTTCCCACAAGGCCCTCAATTAAAACCCTCTGACCCAAGCATGCGCCAACACTAGGCTTAAAAGCTTCATGACAATGACTGTGTGGGTTCAGATGACAACAGATTGATCACATCCGTGTATCCGGAGAGAACAAAAACTACAGCAATAGTATTTTGACACGGCACCATTATTTTAATGAGCTAGGCTTTTCCAAGCTTTGTTACTGTGCCAAAGTTATATTATGAATGAATTTGAGAGGTTCATGCTCCATTGGTTGATATCAAATCCCTGCGAAACTCATTCAACCGATTCGGACCTCATCAAAAAGGCTCTATTACTTGAATGCATGGGATCAGATGTTGGAAATGTCACACACCACGGGTTGTGGAAATGTTGAAATTTTACATGGCACTTTATCGAATAGATTTATGGAATTTTATATTGCTCTCAGTACCGCGTTATTGTTTACACTTTCAGTAGATCTACGAGATGTTGAATCCAAAAAGTATATTACAATCGAAGTTTGAAAAGACAAAGGGTGGTAGACAGGTAGTTCAAGTAGGGATCTTTGGAATAAGGTACAAGGCTCTAATAATGCTGTCATTCTTCATGCTACTACTGCTGCAATGACTTATACACTTAGTCTTGCTATCATTGTTTCTACCAAAAGACTTTGTGTTATTATCACTAGGGTTTTGTCTCTTTGTTCAGCTTATTCAATATCTCCAGATAATATGCAATCTAAAACTTTTTACTCTTATCGATCTTCTTTGATACGCTAACAGGAACGGTCCATCGAACATGTAGAAAGAAATGCAAGATTACTGTGTGCCTGTGTCACTTGGAGACGCCCTCAAGCAGTTGTATAAACAGTTTTGATTTGGAAAAGTTGAAGCTGTGAGTTATCTTGTTCCATTTCCTCTTAGCTGATTAAAAATTATGAAAGAAAAAGTGTTATTTGGTATATTGTGTACAAAAAAGGGAACTTTTTTTATTTCAATACCTCCGTGTCAATGTTAGACGTAAAGATTTTCTTGTGTGCTATGAATATCACTTGCTCAGAGTATAAGAGCATCAATTCATATACGTATATATCAAGCTCTTCCTATTTCCTTTAAAATCTTTCTCATATTCTTATTTTGTAAAGTATATATCGTTTCAAGCCTTAGGTAAAATCCTTTGTTCTGAATTTTTGTTTGTTTTTTGTTTTTGTTTTTGTTTTTTGTTTGGACAATCTATAAGACTTCAAGGCAAAAACCAGGAGCACAAGATATGGTCGCTGCCTTTGTTTCCTTTAAGTGACCCCCCTTAGGCCGTATTTTGATTTCTCTTGTCAGGAAGTTGAAGCCTTAGGCTACTGCAGTTCTTTTAGTCTGATTGCTCAGTGTGATGGGATGAACCAGATCGAGGCTATAATATTCCATTTCCTATTTGTTGATTGAAAAAATGGAAGGCTCCTATGTTACTGTTTTGCTTCGATAAAAAAAGATCGAGTTCCTGCTAAAAATCCAATCTAAATTGTACTTACGGTCCCTAGTGGTTAGCACGCCTGAGTTGAGTTGAGTTGGTTTAACGTCCAACGTCAGCACTATAAAGGCTATAGTGTAGACGGACCCCAAAACTGACGTCTAATAATTTTATGTGCTGCCACACAGGAGACAGGGCGGGTATACCATGTCTCCTGTCTCAGCAGGTCATATTTTACTGACACCGACCCAACCAGTTTCCAGGGACGAAATCGGACAAATAAATCTGCAGATCTTTGGATTCGAACCGCGGACCTCCCAACGCTCTACCACGCCTCAAGACTATCATTTGTTTAAAAAAACGACAAGTAGCTTAAAATTTTCTTTCTCTAAACTGTTGCAACTCTCTTATATTTTTTAAGTTTGTTTGTTTATTTTACTTTAACCTTAGAAAAAGTATAATATCTCATCGCTTTCTCAAAACAAAACAAAAAACACAACATGAGAGAAGCTTCATTAATCATGGAATGGTAGATGGCGGTCAAACTTATATTATAAATACAGATTACAATCAACGAAACTTGGGGAAATCCGTCAAGGCAAAAATGGGAAAGGGACTTTTAATAATTGTGTGTTTCCTAAATTTCGCAATTATTCTAATTAAAAGGTGGTGATTTTCTGTCACGCCAAGGAGAATGGGTTAGAATAGCATTCCACGCCATCGTCTCCAATATTGTCCTATGCCAATTTCAAACCAAGCAATACTAAAATTAGTACATGGCTGCATCGTCGCGGGAACTTTTCAAAATATATTTATAGTTTGCCTTATTTGTAAACAAACTTGTAATATTTATCAAGTTTTCCACTCCCCCCCCCCCCAAAAGCGTTATTTTGTTATTTTTTTCTTCTTCTTTGCGTGTCCCTGTTTCAATTAAAACAAGTGACTCTCGTGAATAGTCTGAACTTCGTTGATTGATGAATATTGACACTGCATCTTTAAACTATTTTTTCTCCACTCTGCTCTTAAAAACATACCCTCATTGACTAGTGCCACCAACTTTTTCTCTTTTGCGGTCAATTATCTACTCTTTGCCGCTTTAATAAATGAACAATGAATATTCATTGGCAAGTCTTTTCAAGGAGACAGAGCGATGTCAGGAAGGCTGGGTGAGTTGTCCTTTACTCGCTAGATATTCCTTAAGTAAGAGGATAGAGACAGCCTTAATGAAAAGTGTCAAGAGAAAGAGAGAGAGTGTGTGTGTGTGTGTGTGTAAGTGTGCATGTGTGTGTGTACCTTAAGATACACTTTAACCGATTCACAGGTTGTTGGATTTTTTTAAGACTGGAAGTTCAACACTTTCGAGTTAGGTCTAAAAGTGCCGCTTAAACTTTCAAAACTATTTAGATCAGATTAAAAGGGAAACAGTTTTCAAACAAACAGAATATACACAGATAAAACCGACTGGTAAAGTATTAACCAAAACAAGTATTCCTTTTATAGAAATATAACTGCAGATAACACTTGAAACGATTGTTACAGCTCATTTGCCCCGAACCACTTGCGAACTAAATAATACACATTTTGTGAATCGTAATAACCACGCTAGTGACTAAGATATTTATTTGTATTTTTTTAAAGTTGAAACAGTAATATAAGCACTATTTCATTTATTCCAGGTTAGTCATAGGTACTGTTGGTGAGATAGGGCAATTTCCGCACGACCAATCTTGGACGCTGAAAGCGTTGTCGGATATACTTGAAGCCTTAATTTACAGGAGTCTTTCTGGCTGATGCTTGTCAAACACGCACTTTCACCCTCTGAATCATGGACAAATCCGCCTGACCTCAAGTATGGTTACATCTGCAGCGAAATCCTAAAGAGTTCCACACACCAATGGAAACCCAAGGCTTACTATTTGTAAATGGATTAAATGGGTAAATATATTTTTTTAAGGATGGGGTAAAGAAGACTTATTGTGACATACTTGAGGATTAATGAGGTTTTTAAAAGCAACATCATTTTTTTTTAATTTGTCAATTATAATAGTTTGTGTATTCATGGTGATATTACTCTAAGTTATTGATAAGTTACAAACATTTTGAATTTCAGAGCATGATAAAGGTCTTTATGAAGAGTGGTTTTTTTTTCAGTTTCCTGGCTTTTTTATTATAAAATATACTTATGTACTTATGCAAATAATTAATGATAAATATAGACAAATAATCAGTAATCAGATGATGAAACGTGCAGACTAACAAAACAGGCATAGATCTAAATTTATATAACATATTTTTTTATTTTTTTTTAAAGAAAGAAATGTATAATCACCAATGAGAAAACCACCAAAAAGAAAAAAAAGAATCAGATTCAGGATCGGGGGAGTGTCCGTGTACAGTTGACAGGCAATACATCAGAACAAGACAATCTTGTCCATCGCAGAAAGTCTCGGACTCCTCAAGTTGACGCAGTGGCCATGAGAGGCACTTGCTGGCGCCAACTCGCAGGCCAAACTTGGCAGCAAGGGCAGTAACTGCGATTGACTGCTTCGACAGGGGAGACCACTAGGGGTAAAAGGCTCAATATCCGAAAGTAACTACTTTGGATGTAGCTTGACTTTCTCATTGAACGCTTTTATTTTTCTCACAGTGGGTGGGTGAACTTTTAACTCTATTTTTTTTTCCTTCAGTGTTGAGGGGAAAGGAAGCAAGCGGTTTATATCTATACCTTTTGAAATTTGGAAGCGTGTGAAAGTTTATCGAGAAAAACCTGCAATAAGGAATAGATGAAAGTTACGCCTACGAGATCTTCATGTTGTTTAAAATATTTTTGCAGTGGGGCAGTTATTTTTTATTAGTTAGGATGGCTCCCGATCATAGAATATGATTAGATTTTTTTCCTTTGTACTTCTACTTTAGTTTGTGTTTAACTTGAATAGTTATGTGATAATATCGCAAATAAACTGTACAAATGTGCCCGCTTTTTCTTTTTTTTTAATAGTCTTAAACGCGTTAATTTCTGTTCATTCTCTCTTTCTTGTGTTTTAAAATTTTGAGTTCTGAATTGTTTTCGCTGCTTCGATGTCCTCTTATCTTATGATTGTTATGTTATTGATTGTTTTGACCATTGTGTTGAATCATGCTGGACAGTGCATAACATATCGGCATATTTACTCATGATATTGCAGTTTCATCATTCTATCCATTCAAAACTCATTAAATAGTTGTGATAATATTTCGATTTGAATTTCCGTAGATTTCAGAAAACCCTATTATATTATTATTGTGTGTGTTTGTTTTCTGCCTGGTTTCTCATTTTTAAGTTTAATTTAACTTATTTTTATCCGGAAAGAGATTTTATGTTGTTACTTTTAAATGATATTTCGTTGATTTCGAGATTACCAATTAAAAATTTGATTTTTTTTTTAAACGACTGAAAATCACTCATGCAAATATCAAACAATATTAATAATGGAGATATTAGATAAGTATAAATGAAACGTGAGAGAGGATATAGATTAGGAAAGGAAGATAGAGAAAGAGAGAGAGAGAGAGAGAGAGAGAGAGAGAGAGAGAGAGAAGGAGGCGTGAGAGCAGACAGACATACACAAAGATGAACAAAGACTCACAGACATAAAGACGCAATTTATGAACTAATCTATATAATTAATTTATGAAACAGTTTTCTTTACCGGCATTTTTCTTGAAGAACTAACCCCAGAGAGTTACTATCAATCACCTGTCAGGAGGGACTTTCAACCAGGCAAATACCCAGGCTGGATCCCGCGTCATACCAAGCTATATCCCTGGCCAATCTAGGAATGGCGCGACAAATTGTCTAGCTCCTGTGATGTTGTGAAATAAACGAATTCTAGGAAAAGGCGTTATGAAAACTTATAAAGCAATGTGGATGTCTCCAGTTTGTATAGATATTGTGGATTATTCTTTTCATAGAACCTAATCTTTTTAACTGTCCATGAATCATAATCATTTATCACTGATTTGACTCTTTAATGGACGATCATTGGTTATAATGACAGATCACGTGATATAGATTTAGATATGCATTAAAGGTTTTGAAACCTGATCATATTTGATTGAGATGTATTTTCTCTGACAGTAGATGCATCTTTTTTGCTTGAAGATCAAAAGGTTCCTGATCAAGAGAACCAACAGAACTAATGGTTTCTAAACCTGAAATTTCGGATGTTGGAAACTTGGATAATTTTGATCTAGGCTATAGGTTTTAGTTCCCAGTCTGCTAACTGAGTCATCTCGAACAATCCCAGACCAATATAGGAATGGGGAGCCGAGCTGTCAAAATCCTGTGGTATTGTGAGATAGAGGCACAGATAAAAGAAAGGATTGCTGAAAAGGGCGTTATCAAAACACATAGAGGGGCGTAGATTTCTCCAGCTTTGACAGATATTGTGGATTATTCTTTTCATAGTACTTAATATTTATCACTGCTCATGAATCATCATCATTTATCACTGATTGGATTTTAAACGGACGATCATCTATAATAACAAAATATTATAGGATCTAGATTTGGAATTCACCTATACCTATGATTTTGAAACTTTATCATGTTTGATTGAGATTTTTTTTTCAATGAGAGTAGATGCAATTTTTTGCCTAAGGATCAAAGCGTTCTTGGGCAATAGAAGAGAGCAAATGGTTTCTGGACCTGTTTGGATGTAGATGACTTGGTTGAGCTTTAGGTTTTAGTTTCAAGTCTCATTGCTATGTCATCCCGAGCTATCCATGATCTATCTAGAAATGTTGAGAAAAACGCGTCTAGCTCGAGAGATACTGTGAAATACAGATAAAAATGATTGCTAGAGAAAGGCGTTATCAAAGCAAGTTCATAGAGAGGAATACATTTCTCCAGATTTGATAGATAAGGATTGTGGATTATTCGTGTCATAGTACTTAATATTTATCACTGCTCATGAATCATCATCATTAAACACTGATTGGATTTTGAACGGACTGTCATTGATAACAATGACATATCACAGTTTTGGAATTCACCATCAACGAAGACATTGATACTTCATCATGTTTGATTGAGATTTCTTTTTCAGTGAGTGTGGCTGCATTTGTTTTGCCGGACGATCAAAACACAGTAAACTGTTTCTGGGCCTGCAATGCGGATAGTCCATGATTTGGGTAATTTTCAACTAAGCTATATGGGATTTCTATGGCCCAGAGTAAAGTCGCATGACACGTTTTTGTTAATAAAATTTATGATAAGAATTTCCGATAAAATTTCAAGGCTGTGTGTGTCTAGGAAAGGGGTGTGATGTAATAGGAAGAACGTCTGAAGAGAAAATAATAAGAAGAATTCGCTAGAAGTCATTCCACTTTGATAGAAGACATCAGAAATGTTCAACAAATAGAAACCTCAAGGTCTAATTGGAAACGCTAGTTTTAGTGTTGCTGGTGTAATCTGGTAATATATCTAATAAAACCCATTTGCATACTGAATAAGACGCAGTGCAGCATTACTTAATCCTCTGGCTTGATGAGCCAACACAACTTCCCCTCCTTAGAGAGGGTCGTGGCTTACTTTAATTCAAACTAGAGCCAATAAACGTCGTAAAAATATGCGAGAAAGACGACTTACGTCGAGTCGTAAGCTTCCGCGGCAATGCACTTTCGGTGTATTTACGGTGTACTTACGGCCTACTTACGGTGTACTTACGATGTAGGCCTACTTACGATGTACTTACGGTGTACTTACGGTGTGCTTACGATGTACTTACGGTGTACTTACGATGTACTTACGGTGTACTTACGGTGTACTTACTGTGTACTTATGATGTACTTACGGTGTACTTACGGTGTACTTACGGCGTACTTACGATGTACTTACGGTGTACTTACTGTGTACTTATGATGTACTACTATGTACTTACGGTGTTCTTACGGTGTACTTACGGTGTACTTACGACCCAATGTGTTATTTATATCAATGTTTCCTATTTGCCGGTGACAACAGACTACATCATTAAAAACACATTACAAAACTGGTGTTGTTTTGACAACATTTTTAGTTTAAAGTCATCTAGCTCCCGCGTCATGCCTAGCTATTCCTGGCGAATCTCATTATGTCATGAAAAACTGTCTAACTCCTGCGTCATTGCGACACAGATTAATTTAATTGCGGGGAAACCGTGATTTCAAAACGTATTTTTTAAAGAGTAAATGGAGAATAGATCTCACCAAATTTGACAGATTTCTTGACTTTTAAGAACTCGTCTTTTATTATTGCTCATAGATCATTATTATTTATAACCCATTCGATTTTCAAACGAATGATCATTGATGATTATAAAAGATCTCACGAATTCGATATTCACCAAAAACCGTAGAAAGTCAACATCTTTGAATGAGCACTTTTTAATGAGGGTGGCTGGATTTGTGTTCTGGGTATCATAGCGCTGTTAATGTTGTGGTTGTGAAAACAAACAGCGTAAAGTGTTTAAGAGCCTGAAAGTGGATTTGTCGATACCTTGGATATTTCGAACAATAGGGTTGATACTGACCAGAGCAAGCTCACCCCTGTTAAATAAAAAAATACATGATGGCAATTCAATAGAACATTGTAAACTTTCTCTTAAATAATATTATTATAATTTCAGTGCTTTAGAACAATTGAATAGAGCATTCCGAACTTTCTTTCAATAATGTTAGTGGAAAAAAAGAAGAAACATAATGCAACGAAGTAATAATTATCATTGAACAATGGAAATAAACGATTTTGCCAATTTTATCACTAATGTCTTTTTTTCCTTTTATTGAATTTTTAATTTGAATACATTTTCCTCAATGTTCAACAATTGTTTTTTAAAGGTATCTTGCAATGTTCTTCTTAGCTGGACAATTGTTTGAGCTGATAAGTTGTCCGTATTGTCTTAAAATATATTCAATATTCATGTTTCATTTATCGATATATTTTCATTGCTTGGAAAAAGAAATAGGTATAAATATTGTGCCTGTTTTCGTACCCGGCTACATTATATTACCATATTAAATACATGTATATTAAACTTATCTATATCTACCTTGGTTCAAGGGCGTTAACTTGTTAAAACAATAAAGATAGGAATGGGGAAAACAATCAAAGAATTGCGTTTCCTTGTCATCTGCGAATGTTCAGCTATTTTGCTATAAATCTTTCCTAAGAAGCAATAGAATCAAAAGGAATCTCTTGCCCTGTCAAAATGATACATCTGCTTTGACAGTAGACACAATTATGGTTGAAAGGGGAAGTAAGTTAGCACTGAGCCGACCAATCCTTTTTATTCTCAGCTGGACAAACCCCCTTTCACCTAAGTGGATAGTTGTAGTTGAGTTGGTTTAACGTCCAACATCAGCACTATATAGGCTATATTGTTGACGGGCTCCAAGACTGACGTCTGAGAATTTTATTTGTTGTCACACACGAGACAGGGCGGGGATACCATGACTCCTGTCTCAGAAGGTCATATTAAACTGACACCGATCCAACCATTAGGGAGCGACATCGCCAAGGCTCGAACCACGGACTTCCTGTGTCAGAATCCGGTGTTATAACGCCTTTCCCATCCACCCCCTCCTAAGTGAGCCGCTTCTGTCAAGGCACATGTACTTATAGCCGCAAAATTGACCACCACAAAATATGAATTTATCATAGCTTTCTTTATACACCAAAATAATGAAATGCCGACTTGAGGAAAAAAAATTGTTGATAACTCTTTGCCTTCAAAGACAACATCCCAATTAGCTAATTGAATTTGTTTCTTTCGCAAACATTCGTTCATATTTTGAGTGAGACGTTCCCATAAAACGCCCAATGGTTTGCTTTATTGTGTATCAGGAGTGTAGGGTTTTATCAGAACGTGGTCGTTGACAGAAATAAAGTTCCCCTCGTGTCCACGAAGAACAAAGTATAAAAACCTCTGTGAGAATGTAGCAGTAATGGACACTTTTTACATCCATTTCCAATTGTTATCCTACCCACAAACCCCATACAATTTACTGGAACGCGGGAGAGGAAATAACACGGGCTTTCCAATCAATCACCTGCTCGACCTCTCACCCCAAGATGGAAGCCCCTGGAAGTTTATTTTTACTGATTCAGTTCACCACGGACAAAATCGAGTTGAAAAAAAAAGACCCATCAGTCAAATTACTGTCGAATGACTCTCCGTTGATGAATCGCTGTGGCTATCATATTAATAAATGAGTGAGTACATGTCGCACATTCTGCACATCTCCAACTCACTATCCCTGGACGATAGGGTAGGGGTAGGGCAACGCTCCCGTTTTTATGTGACTATTCATGATCTGGTAGGCTTAACCAACGGCCCTCCTCTTTTTACTGATAAACTCACGGTACATAATGCCTAGGAGCAATTTCTTAGCAATGACCTTGAATGCTGTTTCCTTCAATTTCATAGAGAAGAGGTTTTTAAAGATTCTTGCTTTCAATATTTGATGGTATCTGTTGATAAAAAAAAGAAGGGCAGATATGGTCCTTTCTCAAAAAACTTTGTTTTCAAGTTTTCATCCTCGAAAGAACAACTTAGATGATCATTTACCCTTAATATCTGAAATTGTTGTAGAAAAAAAATTCATACTGATCAATCTCACTTAATCGTTTAAAATGTAACTTTATTTTTAGAATTTTTTTTATATTGACTAAGACTTATATGATCTGATTGATTTATGTCTCAGCTGTTCTGTTACATGTTATCAATATTGATAAAAGAGCATTTGTTTTAGTTCATTTAAATTGCCACATAAATATGTGTGTCCAGATAAAACACATACAGAAAATTCAAAATAAATCAAAAACATGAAACTATGAGTTGAGGTCACGGAAAATCTATTTGAACTGTTTATCTCAGTTTGGACATAGTTGATCAACATAAGATAAGTTTCCAACGGCCGCAAGTAATTTTTTTGGGCATGGGACACGATCTATTGTAAAGATCCTGGGCGTTTATTTATTATACCGGCCTTTTTATGAAGGAAAATAAGCTCTCGTCGGCAAATCGGCCTTTGACCAAAACACCACAAAATGTCTCATGGTATTCATCCATTAGACTGGAGTAATTTTTTTTCTGTTTGGATTGAGTACTGGCGTACGAATTTATAATGCGCAATGAATAATAAGAGCCGATAAACGCGTCTTTGATACGATAGTTTGGATAAAAGGCCAGCAATTGTGTTCTTTCTCTTGCATAGACTTATAATTAATGTGGATATGAATCCTGAATAAAGTAGAATCTTATCTCACTATATCGTGGCGAAATCGCGATTTGATAAGACGGGTCAAAGTCCTCATAGACTTTTGCCTATTTATGCTTTGCTTGATCAACAATAAAGGGAGATCTATTCATACAAAGTTCCAAATGGTGTGCATAAATATGATCAATGTGAGAGTCTCTATCTAATAATCTTTTTAGGTTTTGTTTGCTCAGCAGTAAAAGGGGATTTCTTCATACAGAGTTCCAATTAGTGAACATACCATTAAATGTGATAAATGTATCTAAGAGTATCTGTCTACTACTTTTTTATGCTTTCTTGATCAACAATAAAGATACAAGGTTCCGATGGGCCAGGTACCTAAACGTCCTCTTGTGAATATTTAGTGTACATGAATATGGTCATTGTAATGATCTAGATTACGATATCACTGTCCATAATTTATTTCAGAACAAAAGACTGGCATTAATAATCATCATTCTTATACAGCTCTCTCATTTGATGAGTTCAAGCAAAATAGTCCCAATAATGATTACAAGAAATGATGTTACAGAACATGTTTAAAGTTTAAATGAAACGAACATGTGTACAGAATGGGATTTAAATGATATCTCCAAAAAGTGTTTCATGTTTGCGTTCATCGTCTAGTGGTGTTACTCACATATTAACCAAGAGTCCTTAGCATAACACTGAACAAGAAATGAAAGCAAGGGAAAACTGGAAAGTATGTTGGCATTGCGTCTATTAAATCAATCCAATCTCTCTTAGAAAATTACTTACTATTTTTCATTTATTAAATTTATTAAATTTGACAGTGCGTGTAAATCGAGACTTGAGTTGGCTACATAGAGACCTGATGTATCAGCACTAATATTACAGTGGCAAGTACACTTCATACTCTTTTTTAATAAATGCCTTTCTTTTCAAACTCCTATCACAGTCTTCAGGTGAGAAGATAATTCTATTCTATTTCTTGTGAATTTCGTGTGTTTTATGCCTGTCATATGCCACTCCACGTTTCTAAATATTCGAACCTCTGGTATTCTTTGCTGACAAAAGAATTTTTTCATTCCAACAGAATCAGAGAGGCAATAAGAGAGAGCAAGAGTTTGATGCACCTTCAACCGACTTATATTTTAATAAATATCATATGAGCAAGAGCAATCAATCAAATATGCACTGGTGAAAAAGGGTAAATACAATTGCCCTAATAGAAACAAAAAAAAAATTCCATAATACATGCCTTGTTGCATTAACTGTAAGGTCTCTATTTAGCCGACGCAAACTTAGTAGAAAGATAGATTTGCATAAGTTTATTCATTGGTATCTTTTATATCTCCCTCTCTATATCTATCTTATCTCTATTTTCTCTCTCTCCCTCTCTCCCTCTCCCTGTCTACCTATCTCCCTAGCTATTATCTCTTACTTTGTCTCTCTCCAATCTACATATTATTTCTCGCCCATTTTGTGCACTATATCCATCACTCTCTATGACTACCTGTGTCTAAAATACTCCGACCATAGAATAGGACTGGACACCTTCACCTCCCTGACCATCCCGTTCATACTGTAGGTATGCAGATCAGTAGGTAAGTGGATGGTACACAAACCCAACATCATAAGTAGGTATGTATATTCATTAATACATCACTATCTTTCTCTCTCTTTCTTTCTTTCTTCCTTTCTCTCTCTATTTTCCCTCTGCTTACCTATCTACCTCTCTAGCCATTTTATCTTACTTTGTGTTTATCTATCCGCATATTATATCACGCCAATTTTTTCAGATTATCCATTACTGTATCTATGTGTCTCTTCTTTTTCTCTCTCCCTTTCTATAACTTTTCCCCTTTATCTGTGTATCTTTTTCATAAGATGGCATGCATATGTAATAATATATCTATATATCTCTTACTCTATATTTCGTTACATTTATCCCCCTCTTTCTTTCTCTCTCTCTCTCTCTCTCTCTCTCTCTCTCTCTCAATCTTTCTTTGTATGTCTTCTGTCTGTCATTGTCTCTCTCTTTCTATATCTCTCTATCTCTATCTATCTATCTATCTATCTATCTATTCATCTATCTATCTATCTATCTATCTATCTATCTAAATATCTATCTATATATCTCTTGTATATAGCTACTATATTTTACTTTGTCTTTATCCATCCACACATTGTTTCTCGTCCTTTGTTTTGTTGTTTCTTTGTTGTTGTTTTTTCACCGATTCCATCACTCTATATTGCTGCCCTTTGTCTGAAGTACTGAACTTCTGGACTGCTCTGGCTAAAAGTGGACACTTTCATATTCATTGTCATCCCGAGCCCGCAAGGGTTAACCCATGCGACTTTGAATCATTGTCATCCCGAGCCTGCAAGGGTTAACCCAGGCGACTTCGAAATCGTAGGTAGGCAGATCCATGAAATAGTAGATGATACATAGAACAACTCAAAGTCATAAGTAGGTATGTATATTCATTTATACATCTCTCTTTCTTTCTTTGTTTCTTTCTCTCCCCCTCTCTCTCTCTCTCTCTCTCTCTCTCTCTCTCTCTCTCTCTCTCTCTCTTTGTAGTGAATTGATGAGAAAAGATTAAGACAGAGAGAAGAGAAGGATTGATGGATGAGCAAAAAGAATGAGTGAGAGAACGTAAGGAAGAGTTTGAGAAATACCGCAAGGGAGTCTGCTAGTACACTTATGGTCGAAAGGGAATTTACGCCAATATTGCATCCGGTTGCACCCAGTGTAGAATCAGATACAAAGGAAGAGGACAAAAGCCTATTCTTTGCAGGGTCCTTTCTTATCCTCACGTGTAGTTAATGATACGCTATCTTTCTCTCATCTTTATCAACCCATTCTTATCTCTCTTCTTCTTTTTCTATATGTTCGTTTTGGCTCTTAGTGTTAGGCTAAATATGTCGTGTGTAGTGAGCATATTTTCGGTCGGTGTTGAACTACAAGAAGATGTCATATACATTTTTCTTCGAAATCATTATTGTTTGTGTCGATCTCTCTTTCCATCTCTCTCTCTCTCTCTCTCTCTCTCTCTCTCTCTCTCTCTCTCTCTCTCTTAATCTCTCTCCTCTTCTTTCCTTAATGATTAATTGTCACCCAGTCTGAATTCACCCACATTATTAGTTCTCGCCTAATTTGTATTTTCTTATTTTACCCACCTCTTTATATTACTGCCCTTTGTCTTAAATACTAATCTACTATGTCAATAGAAGTGGACACTTTCACCTCCCTGTTCATCTCGAGGGGGCGGTGTTCCTAGGGTAAAACATCGGCCTCTGACGCAAAAGGTTCGAGTTCGAGCCCTGACCATTTCACTCCCTACTGGTTGGGTCGGTGTCAGTTTAATGTGGTCAGCTGAGACAGGAGTCATGGTATCCCCACCAGGTCTCGTGTGGTGTGGCTGCACATAAAATTTTCAGACGTCAGTCTTGGGGCCCGTCCACAATATAATCTATACAGTGCTGATGTTGGACATTAAACCAAACTCAACTCAACCTCCATGGTCATCCCAAGCCTCCATGGGTTAACCACGACGATTTTCAAATTGTATGTATGCAAATCAGTAGATTAGTGGATTGCACACAAACCCAATGTCATTAAGTAGGTATGCATATTCGTATTTAACTCTTTCTCTCTCTCTCTCTCTCTCTCTCTCTCTCTCTCTCTCTCTCTCTCTCTCTCTCTCTCTCTTTCCATCTAAATATTCTATATCTATCTTTTTCGCTTTCTCTCTATCTCTCTGTCTCTCTCTCTCTCCTCTCCTATTCCTAAGTATTAATTCTAATGCAGTTTCTCTCACTATCTCTCTTTTTTTCCTTTTCTTTCTTTCTCTCTCTATCTGCCTCTCTCTCTTCATGATCTATGTAATTATCCGTCTATTTATCTCGCTCTTTCTTTCTATCTCTATCTAGCTATATCTGCACCAAACCGCCCTTCTCTCCCGAGGGTTTAGCTCGCCGACTTTCAAATTGGGGTTGCCAGAAGTTCAATGGAGCGGCAAGAGCCCTCGACGTGTGTGGAGACCGCCGGAGACTTTGGGGACCCCTGCGCCTTTTTCCGGCCCTTGAGCCAGCTAATCTGGTTAGAAAGAGACGACGGCGTAGACGGTGTAGAAGGAGGCTCAGTGTGGGAGAGTGTGGGAGAGTGTGGGGGACATTCACAGAGTAAAGAGATAAAGGAAGAATGCCAAGGATGGCGTCGGAGGAATAGATTTATTGAAAAAAAAAGCAATAATGAAAAGAATGGACGATCGAAAACAGGGGAGTGATGTTGTCCAGAAATAAAGAAAGAGATAGATACAGAGAGAGGAAGAGAGTGAGGGAAAGAGAGAGAGAGAGAGAGAGAGAGAGAGAGAGAGAGAGAGAGAGAGAGAGAGAGAGAGAGCGGGGGTTACAGACACAGAGAAGGAGATCATCCTAATTTACACAATCTATTGAGTATGTATTGTTATCACGTAACTTGAATTTTTGTTTCTTATTGTTGCTGTTGTTGTTTTTGTTGTTTTTGTTGCTGTTGTTGTTGTTGTTGTTGTTGTTACAGATGTTGTTATGTGTGCTGGTGGTGTTGATGAGGTAGTGTTAGTGGTTATATTTTCCTCTTAGAATCTGTTGGTTAAACTGTACAGAATATTATACAATTATACGTTTTTCTGAGTAACGCTTATTAGAAAAAGAGGTAGTTCAAGGAGCAGTATTAATGTATTTAGTTAAAAATTGCAGAACATCTGGTTCAATCGAAAAATTTAAAGTAGCTATGAGCCCTCAAAAAAAAACAAATGGGCATTATTAAGTGCAATTCTTTGTTTCATTTTGTTTCAGTTTTCTCATTTACTTTTCGAAATAGTTCAACGATCAAAAATATAAGTGTGGCTTTGTCGTATTGGAGGAAATTTTTTTAATCTTTAATTGAAAGGCACATTTTTGGAGTAAATAAATGTTATCTGTATATGTTTTGAACACTTAAGTTCATAAAACAGATCATCGTATTCACGTCTTGATAAAAAGTTTAGCAGATATGAAACTATCAATCTCATTCTGGTATAATTTATTTATAAAACAATCTACACCATGGGATACAATATATTAAGAGGCATTCTTTTTTAACTTTGATTGCTCTACAGCGATGCAATCAACGGAGAACGAAATCAAAGCCCCCCAAAAAACGTGGGGGAGTGTTCTGTGTATGATCATGGTTACAGCTCAAGATGAGCGAAATTTCTATTGTGTTTCTCACGCGCGGGCACAACACAGATCCGGGTGCTTCTCTCGAGGTGAGTGCACCAGGGAAATATTGGCACGTTCCAGGAATTATTCCCATGTAGGAGACGACAATATAAGGTCGTCGTAGTCTGGCCCCTAACAGTACACTTAATGCCTGGGCAAGTGGACAAGTCCAATCTAATAATTATTGTAGAGGTTCTTCAAGTCTATAGTGAAATTGAGTAGGAAAGTTTATCTAGTATACACCCAACCTTCACTTTTTGTCATTTAAATTATCCAACCTGTCTCATATAATTATATCTGAAAAGATAAACCACTTATTTGGTTTAAAGTTCAAATCTATACTGCCATAGTCTGATGAAATTCGAAAATGAAAAAACTAATAACTAAACAATATAACATTAATAATTTTGATCATAGAAACCTGAAACTCCCAACTGGCCAAATGTCGAGATAAATGACGAAACTTCCATGTAAAAAAGACATATGATAAATCCGTTCGCAAACAAACAGAAGTTCTAGAAATCCCAAGTGGTTTTCAAGAAGATAACGGCATTCATAAAATAGGCTTAAGCTTTCATATTTGCTACAGAGTGAACTCAATTATTCGAAGTATCTTATAATGAAGTCTGGGGTGAAACAAAATTATGTATATCCGATATAAATTCTTACAAAAAGAACAAATAAGCCAATCTGCTACAGTCGTAAATATCAAACCCCAATAGACTCTCGCGATAGCGAGCGAATAAAAATATTGTGAAGCGTTTGGTCCGTGGGGAAAAAAGTCGTGTCAGAAAACATAGACTTTGAGTCTGCTGGTCTTGTCTCGTCTGTCTAGACATTAAAGGGAGGTTATTGCAAAGGAAACAAAATCATGAGAACATTCCTGTTTATTAAATTTTTTTTAGAGAGCAAGTACAAAATATTCAAAGATCATCATCATCATCATCATCACCGGGGTTCCTTCTCCTTTCGGAGGTTGGATGCTACGGATCTCCAGATAGGATCAAAGATAGGAATGTTTTAAAACATGGAAAAACTTTCAGTTTGGATTGGGTGTTTTATAAAAACAATATTAGAAATATAGCGAGATAGAATTTAGGAAATCGTTCTTAACTTGTTCACACGAGACGCTTTCATCATTGGTCTTTTGTCTGTATTGTATTTTAGACACCGAGAAATTATTTCAATCAGCTAGGATATCAAGAGGAATGACACCAACAAAGAAATCCAAATATTGCCGAATTAGATCTAATCCCTTATCAGACCCTAGCGATATTAGAAAATCAGGTGACTAAGGTGGGGGGTGGGCATATTTTGAACTCAATTTCAGTGAGTTTTACTCGTAGTAAAAAAAAAAATATCTCTATCATGTCTTAAAACAATCACCTCTAGCTTCAACAGATACCACTCATTCGCTCTGCCGCTCTGTGTTGTTTTTTTCTTTCCGCTGCCAATATTTCCATTTAGCTGTTACGTTTAGGAGAACCACCCAATCAGTTGGCTGAAATTGCCCATGTCCCCAATGAATGTAGAAAACTTTATTTTCCCTATTTCCTGTCTCACAGAATCATGTCCTCCAGATTCGCCCGAGTAAGTTCGTATAAAATTGTTATTATCGAATTTGATACGTCGATACAAATTATAATTTTAGGAATAACATAGCCGTACGGTTCCAGTCCGTTAATTCTCTAATAAAATAAAAAAAAACATGCTGGCGTTAAAAACAGGTCGTGGAAAATGTCATTTAAACAACTACAGATAAATTTGCGTGTATTCTCTCTTTTAGTTTCTACAAATGTTCATTTGCTTGTAAAAAAAAAATATTTTGATCATATTTCTGTATTGAATATCAATTATTATGAAGGGAAATCAACGCATTTGCGTAATTCATTGAATCAAATAAAAGCAGAGGTCTTTTAGTCCTTCGCGAAATTGCTACATCGATTAGTGAGCCCAGGTTGGTTTCACAATTTACGTTAAATTAATTTAATTACGACTGATGTTTGTTTGCCTTTTAATACGCCAGTATTTGGATTACTGTAATTAGCTTTGAAAAAACATTATCCATTAACTAAGTTTGTGAAATTATACAAAAAATGAGATAATATTTAGAATAGATTTCCAGTTATCAACTCTTCGTATACAGAGCGCAATACTAAGTTATACGGAGGTATAAAGAAACCACCAAGTTTGGTGAAACTGAAACCAACAACTCTCCTATTGACCTTTTCCGTAAGATAAACAAGGTTTTGATTTTAAAAAGATATTGGCTTGGATTTGATTATGGTTTATGTGTGTGTGACAGCTTGTGACCAAACTATTTTTTACAAATCTACCGTTGAAGTGAATTTGGGGGAAAGTGCTACCTTTTTCATAACACCTGGACAGACAATTAAATACGTACATTAAGTCATTTGATTGACCATAATAGCATTTACTGACGAAACTTTTTGTATAAATCTATCGTTGAAGGAACACTTGGGTTTGAAGTGCTAACTTATTGCATAACATTATTTTGAATACATTGAATAGTGTCAATTGTGGTTACTTAGGTTGACCCAAACTCTCTCACTTACTTTTAATCTCAATTCTCTATTTCCCAAAGTCTGCCTTCCCATCCTTTTTCTCGCTGGCTCTTGATTTTTCTCCCTCTTAATCTCTTTACCAATCTTGCACCTCCTTTCCCTACCCTCTCGGCCATCTTTCTTTCTCCCTATGAGAAACCATCTTTCCGCCAACCAGACAGATTACTTCCAACGTTTTCACTCGACTTTCCTTCCTGAGTACCCTGGGCGATTGACCAGAATACTGATGGAGTGACCTGCCAATCTTTAAAAAGCAAGTCGATTTAATCTGGCGTCTGAACGCAGTTTATCCCATCAGACTATCAGAGCTACTCCAAAGGGGAGTAACTACAGTTGACTGACGGGAAAGGCGCAAACACTGAAAAGTCAACAGCCAATCCTTTTTGGCCCCTTGAGTCTTCGGAGATACCATCTCCGTTGGCCTTCGGTCAAAATCTATGAGCGCCTGCTATCGAAATAGTATTTTGGAATAGAAAAGAGTGCGCAAGGGGGAAAACCGTGATGTCCGCAGGCCAGGGAAGAGGGAATGAAAGGTTTTTTGTTGGTTTGTTGTTCGGTTTTGTTTTGTTTTAAGTCGATTTTTTTCTCTTTTTTTCCTTAAGCTAAGTTGTTATATCCTTTCTAAGTATCATTCCTTTTTAATTATACTTAAAATTCTATGCATAAATAATTCACCGTTACCTTCGGCCTTCTAGATTAGAAAATTTTGGCTGTTACTGAAATAGACCTTATCATCATAATCATCCTTTTGTGGGTTTGTTCTATGGTATGAGTTAATGAAATAGATTCCTTGGCTAAATATGAACATATTTTACTTTATAAGCGGTACCGAGATCAATGAATTAAAAAGAGAAGCTTGTACAATACAATTTGTAAAAAGTGTTGGATACAGCACTACAGTCAGGGCTGTGTAATAACACTTTTTTTTAATTCTAAAACTATAACCACTATAGCTTGCTGCGTGTATACAAAGAGGAGGGCGACAATAGGAGATGCTATACCACATCGTCGTTTGGTGATTCGCTATTTTAAAAGTATGAACGAAGAGGATGATGCAGCAGGTTGCATTTTTAATCCTGAGTATATAAAACATAATTTTCTTTCTTTTTTTTTTTTTTGGCTTTTTTTTTGCAAAAGCCTTGTGTTATGTAAGTCATGTAAGGTAATAAACAAAAAAGTCAGTGAACAAGTTAAGAAAAAGGGTGACGTTGATAGGTGCAACTGGAAAAAGACGGAGAGATAGAGAGCCAAAGAGAAAGTCAAAGACAGAGATATATATAATGATAATACAGTTGAATACAGAAGAATGACCAGTGAGTTTTTAAAGAGATCGATAAGAAAGGACGAACAAAAAACGATCGTAGAGCACAAGGTCTGAAAAGAAGAATGGCGCATAGAACAACAGATAGACAGACAAACAAACTTTCAGACTGGCTGCTAGATAGATAGATAGATAGATAGATAGATAGATAGATAGATAGATAGATAGATAGATAGATAGATAGATAGATAGATACACAGACAGACTGATTGACCAACATGTAGACCAACATAAATAGATACATACGAACATGCGGAGTCACAGACAAACATACAGGCTCAAAGTCAAAAATAGATTGACATTATAAGGGACGTAGATACACACAGAAAAATATAAAACAGAAATAAATTGTGAATGAGCCCGCGACAGAATATCATAATAGTTTCACTCCAGTACGAACATAAAGAAAGACAGAACAAGAGATGGAATAAAGAGAGATATAGAGAAATAAAGAGAGAGAGACAAAGAGACAGAGAGAGAATGTGTGTGTGTGAGAGAGAGAGAGATAAAAAGAGAGAGAGAGAGGGAGAGAGAGGCAGATAGAGAAAGACATAGAGAGAGAGAGACATAGAGAGAGAGTTTAAGTGAACTCAACAGGAAATAATAACACTACAAGGGGACAATTTAGCTGGATCGATAATGATTAACTAAAATTGCTCCTCATGTCACGCACTGCAGTTCCAACTCAATGTAAAGGAGGCGGAACAGTGAACTTTAATATTATTGCAACTTGATCGTTTCTCGGAAAAATATAAAGATGTTTAATCAGATTCGCTCAATTGAATGTCCCTCCCCTTCCTCCAACCGAATCAGATAACCAAAGTTGAGTCAACTGAGAGATTGTGTTCTGTCTGTCTCTCTGTGTCTGTCTCTTTGTGTCTCTGTCACTCTTTATCTATCTCTTTCTCGCTCTCTCTCTCTCTCTCTCTCTCTCTCTCTCTCTCTCTTTCTGTCTCATTCTTTCGTTTTCTTTGTCAATTTCTCTCTTTCTCTCTTTTCCCCCAACTTTCTCTATTTTCATCTAAATTGTATAATGCCCGGTATCCTTATAAAATACTTTATTTTTCGAAAAGGAGGTAGGATAATATACTGTTATATTAACAACTCTGTTGACGTATATTGTTTCCAGGAAGTGCATGTTGACCGTACCTGACTAACTTCTTAGTAACAGACTAGGAGTGTTCGTGTTGAGTTGGTTTAACGTCCAATGTTAGCAGTATACTATATACTATATCTATATTGTGGACAGACCCAAAACTGACCTCTGACAATTTTATGTGCTGCCACACATGAGACAGGGCGGGGATACCATGACTCATGTCTCAGGCGATCACATAAAACTTACACCGACCCAACCAGTAGGGAGCGAAATCGCCAGGGCTCGAACCACGAACCTTTTGCGTCGGAAGCTGAGGTTCTAGCACAGGATAACCGCTCCTCTGTAGACTAGGAGGGAAGTCGGCAGTGTGAATAACAATCAGAGGTGTATACTCTCACTCCCTCCCATGCTTTTTTGTTTAGTATAGCTTTAAAAATAATACTATTGGTTTTTTAAAAATATGAGTGTGCTTAAAGAAGTTCACATTTTAAATTATTATTATTGGAGCAAATTAAAAAAAAAATTAAGGTAGTCAACCCCATTTTAAAATATAGCAGTGGGCTGACATCGAATAAAGTTCAAGTGTCTCCATCTCCTTTTCATAACTTTTTATTCTTTTTATTTCATGAGCAGACTTAAATTATAAATGTATGCAATGCAAAGTGGGCTCGTCAAAAACCTCAATTATGTTGTCCAGGGTAACGATAAACACCAAATGGCCCCAGAGCATTGATAATAACCCTAGCGGCTTTTCCTCCTGTCAATCTATTTGAGTGATTCAACTTAATAATATTGAGGCATTTCCATTGAAGAATATGCTGCATTTTTGTTACTATTGCTGTTGTTGTTGTTGTTGTTGTTGTTGTTGTTGTTGTTGTTGTTGTTGTTGTTGTTGTTGTTGTTGTTGTTGTTGTTGTTGTTGTTGTTGTTGTTGTTGTTGTTGTTGTTGTTGTTGTTGTTGTTGTTGTTATTGTTGTTGTTGTTGTTGTTGTTCTTGTTGTCGTTGTTGTTGTTGTTGTTGATATTCAGGCTGTTAAAAAATTTCTCCTCAACTTGCGCACATATATCCCTTACTTTCAAAACTATACGATATGTTTGACTGAAAATGTTGTTTATGAAAAATTACTGCAATAATATCTCTCATTGTGCTCTTAGTGGTTGGGTCGGTGTTAGTATAATGTGACAGGGGTCATGGTATCCCCGCCCTGTCTCGTGTGTGACAGCACATAAAATTGTCAGACGTCAGTCTTAAGGCACGTCCACAATATAGCCTATATAGTCCTGATGTTGGACGTTAAAACAACTCAACTCAATCAACTCAACTTAGTGGAAACCTGCTGTTTAAATTCCTTGAAAAAAAAAATGAAAAAAAGGGGAAAAAAAGGGGACATTAAACAGTTCTGTTCAGATATGAGTGTCCTGTTGATACTCACCGGCCAAAAGATACTCCCTCGATCGATGTGTCAAAACTGTTTTGAGATTTTTTGAAAACGCAATAGGATGACTCATGCCTCTAACAAAGTGGTCAAATTAAGATTGCATTATTTTGCCTCTTTTGCTTCAAATCGCTGTGTTCGTGATTAGGTTTTGGGAACATTTTTGTTCCACAGATAAGCTTATCAGAAAAGTTTTCATTGTTAGAAAAGTCATTTACGTCTCTCTCTCTATCTCTCTCTCTCTCTTTCTCTCTCTTTCTCTCTCTCTCTCTTTCTCTCTATCTATTCTATCTATCTATTTCTCTCTCATACACACACGCACAATCTCTCTCTATCTCTTATCTATTTCTCTCTCTTTCCATCTGTCTATCTATCTATCTATCTATTTCTATCTCCATCTCTTTCTCCTCTCCTATCCTCTTATCTATCCTTCCTCTTCTCTCCTCTGTACCACCTCTCTCTCTTTCTTTCTCTCTCTTTCTCTCTTTCTCTTTAGCTCTCTGTCTTCTTCCCTCTCCCATTCTCTCTATATCTGATCCTTCTCTCTTTCATTTTCTCTCTCTATCATTGTCCCTCGCCATCTCTGTTCCTTTATTCTTCTCTTCAACTCTCTGACGTTCAATCTATTTCTCTCAGTCTATTAATCCATTTGCATGTTTATTATGATATCGTATTAACTATAATTATATCTTCCTATCTAGCTGTCTACGTTGCTATTTATACAGTATAAGATATAAAGGCGAGGATACCAAACACACACACAAAACAGTCACCAATTTGACTTAAATGGAAATATTTTGGTTAAACAAGAGTAACAGTGATCTTTTTATTTTAAATTTGCACCATAGTTAGGACAAAACAATATTCACTGAGCAGTTTTCGTTCAGCCTACAAGCCTACGAGATTAAAAAAAATGTAAAGTGTTCTAACTCTACCTAAAATTTTAATAACATAGCTCACTCTAATAATAATAACAACAACAACAACAACAACAACAATAATAATAACAACAAACGCGTTATGCGATTAGTGCAGTGCAGAACCTGAACGCGAATAGTTCAGTCTTGGAA
Source organism: Elysia chlorotica (assembly GCA_003991915.1). Classification (NCBI taxonomy): domain Eukaryota; kingdom Metazoa; phylum Mollusca; class Gastropoda; family Plakobranchidae; genus Elysia; species Elysia chlorotica. The sequence continues at coordinate 117,714 of RQTK01000723.1, forward strand.
AGTTATGACGATTTGATATGAAGTAGTCCTACATTTATTTTTGATCTATTGTTTTTCTTTTGATTGTGTTCGTACTACTTTCGCAATATAAAACAGGCTAACGTTTAAAGAACAGATCAATTTACAAAGCTTGAATATAACTCATGTACTTTTGTATTGTAGCAGTAATTCATAAGGATGCTGCTATTATACTACTATTACTATTACTATTATTTTTTTAATATTTTTACTATTACTATTACTATTACTATTACCACGATAAGTATAATTGTTATTACATTTTCATATTATTATTATTATTATTATTATTATTGTTGTTGTTGTTGTTAATAATAATAATAATAAAGATGATGATGGTCACCATCATTGGTGATAGTATTTGTTCGGGAAAGGGGAGGTGACCGATATTTTGTGCTGCATTCCTAGAGTTAGTTCTCGTTGGTGTTTGGCCCATTGCAGTCGGCGAAACCTTTGAGTACATGTTACTGTAGCCGGAAGCAGAATTAAACAAAAACAAGAAGAAAAAAATAAAAGGAGATTTTTTTTTGTATACAACATTAATTTCTTAAAGAGCAGTCAATCTTTTGTTAAAAGCTCTACGTCCACAAAATTTTTTATCCTGTGTGTGTATACAGTAAAAAAAAACGTTTCCAGTTGTATGTGTAAAGATTGTAAACTTGATATAAAATCAAATTGTATTAAATCTCTCTATCTCTCTCCCCCTCACTGTCACAACCGCCATCTGCACTACTTACAACAGTGCTAACAACAATAACAATGACAACAAAACAACAACAAAACAACAACAACAACAAAAGTAGCTGAGTTTTTTTATTCGATCTGTATGCCAATCATTCTTTGCTTGACCCTGGTGTTTTTCCCCTGCATAATTTATTTTGCTTACTCACTCTATCCTTCACTACTTTCATCTATTACTATGTTTTTTGACAGAATGTTAATTTCTTTTTATTCTCTACATTCCTCTTACTCTGTCTGTCTGTCTGCCTGCCTGTCTCTCTCTCCCTCTCTCTCTCTCTCTTTCTCTCTCTCTCTCTCTCTCTCTCTCTCTCTCTCTCTCTCTCTCTCTTTCTTTCTCTCTCTCTCTCTATCTGTCTATCTATCTCTCTTTCTTTGTCTGCCTCGCTGTCTGCCTATCAGTCTGCCTATCTATATGTCCGTATGTCTCTCTATGTATATGTCTGTGTGAGGCTTTTTTCTAATTTGTACGAAAGATGTTGCATTTCTCAAAAAATTAAATGTCACTTTGTTCAGTTGTTGAATAATGCAAAATAATGTGTCTTTCTAAAAGACAGTATAGGTACATTTCGCAAGAATTTTTTTAAGACCACAGCGTATCTTTGTAATTTACATATTTTTTTTTTCGTCCGCGCCCTCCCGGTGGTCCTGAAGTAGAATAGCGGCTTCTGGCGCAATAGGTACCTGGTTCGAGCCTTGGCGATTGCGCTCCCTACTGATTGGGTCAGTCTCAGTTTAATGTGACGGCTGAGACAGGCGTCATGGTATCTCCGCCCTGTCTCGTGTGTGGCAGCACATAAAATTGTCACACGTCAGTCTTGGGGTCCTTCTACAATATAGCCTGTAATAGTGTTGATGGTGGACATTAAACCAACTCAACAACTTCTTACTCAACCGCTGCCTACTGCTACATGTAGCTTCCAGTGTTTTATACCGCAAAGAGATTGAGAAACAAGACTTTTAATCACAGTGTTGACGAAGACAGACTCTATAAACGGACACCAGGGTATCCAAGTAAGCCTCGCAAAATATTAAATGAAGACGATGAACTTGATTTAGTTTAAATTATGCCTCTGGGGTGAGGCTTTCAAAATAATACGTAAAGTCAGCGAAATGAGGAAAAAAATTTCACATGCTATAGCGCTAAAGTCAACAATATCAGTAAATTTTAACAATAAGATCAGTTCCCATTGTTGTTGAGTTTTGCTTCAATGATTACTAAGCACTTTTCTTTTATATGTTATAAATACTGTACTGTTTTGTCAGAGATAGATCGTAACACTTTTTTTATGCAAAAAAATAATGTGCTCACTTTTGTCAATTCGGCGACTTGGTCTAAACTTTACGGGCCGTAAGTTCAACGGCGCGGTAGTCTAGCTCCGTCTGTTAAAGCCTCTATAGTTGTTAAAAAAAAAAGATGGCAGAGAGACACCCGGGAGTCATGACCTGAGTGTGGCCCGACCCCCTTAGAGTGTCAGGAGTTAAGGGCCGAAACACTTGCTATAAGGGGGGTTTCTTCTCTGAAGACTCTCTGTTATCTAGCTCCCCCATGAGTTTCTACACACAAGTTCTGCCATACTGTTACGTAACCAAGCAGTATAGGGGAAGTTATAAGGTCTTTGGGTACACATTTCTTTCCCGGTAAACAAAAAAACTGGACAATCAACCAGAATGTGACTAACGGACATTTGACAGTTGCAGGTTTGACAGGGCGGAGGCTCTTCACCTCTCAATAGAAATGCTTGATTAAGATGTGAATGTCCAAGTCGAGTAGCCAACCATCTCGTCATCTTGCCTGAGAAATTCCTGGCCAGTGACCTTATTGTGGTTGGACACGGTGTGTAAGTCTGTTAAAGCCTCTATAGTTGTTGGCCTGCTTTGCTGTATCATAATTCTATTATTTATTCTGGCTAACATGAATACTTCGGGATCCTATAGAGAAAATAGTTTGTTCATGTTCTGTAATAAAAACTTGGACAGGTCTAACTCAGCAAAGTACGAATTCTCAGTCAAGGAAAGCCGTGTGTTAAGCCCTCTGACAGGAGCTTTCAAATTGGTTTAGCATCGGATGCTGGTATTTGCATCTGAGAAGGTTCAAGTTCGAGCCCGAATCACATACACTAACTTGTACGTATGCAATGCACATTTTATGCAAAGAACAAACTCAATAATGTTTATCAAGCAAGGAACACACAACACTCAAATGATTTATTTAAGTTTAAAAAAAAAAAATAAATAAAAATAAAAATCACCAGCCTGTGAGATTAATAACGTCCTGATGTAAATATTGAGGTTTTGGCGACATGACTGCTAGTTACTGCTTCTTACTTCTTCAAACGAAACAAGTCAATGAGCTTCTGATTTATTAGAATACTAACTGAAACATGTGTTCAGTCTCATCTAGAATTCTAAATTCTAGACTATATTAAATTAAAGAAAGAACACACTGAATCTAGATTGCTGGAATAAAGTGTTTGTAAGTACAGCTACAATTTAGCTCCAGATCCCAGATCGCCCTCTCTTAGATTTTAGTGGAACTGTGAAGTGCCATTTGTTCAATTCAGTTAGATCTAGATATTCTAGATCTAGGTTTGCCTCGTAAACTAGATCTAGATCTAGATAAAGCGTACAATCTAGACTGTAGATCTAGATCTAGATCTAATCTGTTGCTGTGTGTCTTTTGTTTTGAGTGAATCTAGTAAAACGGCAGAATTTAAGATCATTAAATGATTAATTTTTAAAATGAATCAGGACGCAAGTGTCACTTGTCCACTATTTTGACTACGTTTTTTGACAGTGTAGATTGGTTGCTTGGAACCATTGACTTTAACTGCACAGCCTGGCATGCGGGGTAAATCAGTTGCTCAATCAAGTTGTCTCTTGTTAAATACTGTGATAACATTGCAAATGATTGCTCATACATTTGGGAGTGTGTACTAAAAGTGAATTGAAAGGGGAAAGCAAACACCAATAATTGAAACGGATCGCCATTATAATGGTTCTGCATAATCTTAAGATGTTGCTGATCAATCAGCAAATGGCGCATATATATTAATTGCTGCTGTTGCTGCTACTTCTTGTGCTCTTGGCTCTTGAATACAACAGAAGTTAATTTGGGGAGTGAAACACAGTGCAACAAGTAGAGTGCGATTAGGCTCAAGATCTAGATTTAACAGTGGTCACATGATGATCTCAGGTTTGACTAGATTTAGAACCTTTAGTTAATGCACTGTCCTGCACTGGTACCTATAAAACGTCTTGTACAAAGGAGATTGTTTTTACGCACTCTATAGGCCCCATGTATTTCTACCTTTGATCCATGTTTGCTACTGGTTTTGTCCAAATTTTGCTTTTTAGGCCTATGCACTGTATTAATTCATTTGTTATGTTTTTGTTTTAATCAAAATCTTTGGGACCTTTGAATGTTTTTAAATAAAAATTAAAAGCTTAGCTAAAATCTCCCTTCTAAGTTTAAGGTTTCCGAGGTCTGAAGAAGGTTGATTTAGGCTACTGTGTCTAAACAGAGACACTGTTCCAGTCTATATAGCAGCATCTGGACAAAGCACTATAAATAATAAAGTGCATAAAGACTCAGTCCGTACCAAGGTAGGCTATGAGGTGGACACGATGGTCCATGGTAAAACTTTTTAAAATAACCAGAGGGTTGTGGGTTCAATATTTGCTCTGGCAGCTGCCAGTGTCAAGATGATTGTCTAGATTATAAATCTAATTACTGATCAAGTTTCTGAAATCCCACCATGAGTTAGTTTTTTTCTTGCATCTTGCTCTACGCAGTCATTATAAATATGTCCTGGTGTCCAGGGCTAATCCTAGGAATGGTCAGTCGATAATCAAGAGTGGAAGAGAAAGAATACCTTTACTTAGATTCTGAGGCTCCCTCAACCAACAGCAATATGTAACAAATATTCACAGTACAATTAATTTTTAAACAGGACCTCACAATTTTTTGGCTTTTGACACTTAGAGAAATGAAAGGAGTTCCCGTTGCTACTAGTGTACCCTATTAACTGTCTTTGAAAGACATTATGGGCACGACATATAGCCCTTAACATAAAAACAAACTCAACTCTTAATTCATTTCAGAGCAAAACGGATATAACAATATGACGGCATATTCTGCTTCTGATTTCACAACCAACCACAAGCATCCATTGCTTGAAGACTTCTTGCAGCAAAACCCCTCCTGTGACGATGAATCGGCAGAAAGAGCTTTTCTCGTTTATCAGGATCTGACTGAGGTGCGGAACTGGTGGTTCACCGAGATGGCCTACAGTGACGCTCTGGAGCGACCGTACATCACCGGCCAGGTGAGCAGACGTCTGCCGCGCCAGGCGGTTCTGCCGATCGGGGTTGAGGAAAGGATCTCCGTGCATGATGCTCAGACATTCTTTTGCAAAATATTCACCTCTGGGGCACCAGTGAAAAGCTTGACGCTGGCTGTGAATGAGCTCGACTCTACGGTGGTGTATTACAAGCTAACCTCTGGCCTCTCACCTCCAGATCCCCCAGAGGTCACGACCCAACGCAAGCATGACAAGGATGCACAGTTTGATCGGAAGCGTCGGCATGTAGCAGCGTGTGTCCAGAAGGCCATGAAGAGGACATCTCACGAGGTGTTTGGCCACATTAATTATAATTAATTATATATAATTATATGGATTAGACTCGGGACTATATTGCAATTCCTTTTTGTAACAAGCCACACAGTATGGGCTCTCCTGTAGCAATTATTTTTATAGAGAGAGAAAAAAAACCTAATAACAGGTCTATGCTCTGGTTTGGTGTTCACATGTTTTGTATCCTCTACATGGTATACTGTTACAGTTTTAAATGAATTCTTAAGGTTCGGCTATGTACATGTATAGGTAAATTGCATTGTTGTGTGTTATGACGACAAGACACACTCACCCTGTAACAGTGGCAGAGGCACAATACACAAAAATGTATGTCTATCGTTAGCACTTTCCTCTCCTTCCTCCCACCTCTTTCTATAGAGATGTGTAAACAACTCCTGACAGTCTGAGATAACTACATAGAAAAGTTTAACGCTTTGAGTGCATTTTAAAGAATTGAGATGCCCGACATTGTCTCTTATACCAGATTTTAATGCTAAAAGAGGTTTCTGAGAGTTAGACAGGTTAAATCAACAGAAAAAATTAATTTAAATATGTTTTGCAAGGATAGAGGGTTCTAAAAGAGTGAGTTATTAGTTATATTACACTGAAACCACTATATTTATGTTTACATGTACATACTTTGGTTGTTTTCTTTAATGCAAAATTGTGACTCAACTATTGTTTGTTAATGATCTTTTTAAAGAAAATGTAAATAATATGATAAATCAATGTATTACTTTTCTTTAAAATCATAAGCTAAATAAATGTATTTGTTTGATCTGTAATTAATTATGAACTACTGGCCTGTAGTTCTATAAACAGCAGTGAATGGTTTAGTAAAATGGCGGCATATCAGCATGCGAGTTTGCGTTGTCTGTGGGTCATAGAGGGTGGACGGAGACAAGAAATGTATACTAATAATTACTAAAGATGAAAAGGAAGAAGAAAGAGGAAAAAAGAAAATACAATCATGATAACACACAGAAGGATGCGCACATTCTATGTAATATTAAAATCTAACTAAGCCCATCACAGGTGTGATGCGGGGCTAAGTGTCCCCATTTTTCTCTCACAAGTACCATGCTGTGGCGTCACTCAACTCTAGTGCTATCAATAGAACTCTTTGACTACCTTCCATTTCAAAATTTATATAAAAGCTCTTACCTTTTCAAATTTGTAAAAATTCCCCGAAATAGTGTGCACACAAGGAATAGGCCTAAAATCATGCGGTGTGAAAAGGTTAATGTGGAAGTAGTCAGAAGCTTTGTTTTTTTGGACAGCCTGGAAATACATGTATTCTGTGTCGCAATATATATATTGGAATACATCCCTTTTTAAGCATGGAAAATTAGGGTAATGATATTATATAAACATGTTATGTCCATTCTCATTAGAAAATCTAGTCTGTTTATAGATACACCCACATGCAGCCAAAAATATGCTAAATTTTAATTGTAGACCTCATTCCTTCAATTACATGATGTATTTTTTCATCCTTTGTTGGGGTAATCGATGTATAAAGAAAATGTTTACAGTGTGCCATGCTTCAACTTGCAAGGTCCAAAAATGTTTTTGGTTCAATGCAAATTGATTAAAGGATTCAAAAGGTTCAGTGCTAGCCTTCCAAAAATCCAGTTAAAAGAAATGAAATAGATATACTTTTTTTGCACAGTAATATAATTCAGTTACATTTTTAGCTAGCAGTCATTATGGCACAGTGAGGGGGGCGCGGTGGTCCTGGGGTAGAACATTGCCTTCCGACGCAAAAGGTTTGGGTTCGAGCCATGGCAATTTAGTTCCCTACTGGTTGAGTCAGTGTCAGTTTAATAATGGGACCGGCTACGATAAGAGTCATGGTATTCCGGTCCTGTCTTGTGTGTGACAGAACATGAAAATTGTCAGACGTCAGTCTTGGGGTCTGTCCATATATTTATAGCCTATATAGTGCTGTTGGACCTTAAATCAACTCAACTCAGGGCACAGTGAGAGGCAAAAGGAGGCAAAACAAATTTGTTCAGTCTACACAGCAATAATATAATCAGACCTAATTGAGACTAATTAGTAATTATTCAAGGATAAAGCTCAATTTGTTGAGCTAAGTGACTAGGCCCCTTTTCTTTTTTTTTTTAAACCTTGGTTAAGTTCTTTTTCATAAAAAGTTGGGGGAAAATGGTGAATAGTCAGTATACATGTATAAGAAAACTAGACATTTTTATAATACTGTTTAAAATCACTGTTTTGACTTTTGTTAAATGACAAATTAAAAGATATCTCTTGTAAACGCAGCAAGAAATTGAAATAAATTTATGTTATATGAACTACAATGACTGTTTGGCTAATTTTGGTTTGTGATCATTGACTGTATTATCTCCCCCATTTTCGGACAGCTCCTACTTTCTCAATCCATGTTAAAATTTAAACTATGTTCACTAGACTAGGACAACAAAGATGATGCTCCAAATTTGCAACTAAAATACACCAAGAGATAATCAAAAATTATATAGTGTGAAAGTGTTCCAACTTGCAGAAATCTCAGATGAACTGAGTCAAAAGTTTGATAAAAGTTCAAGCATGAATAAGCAATTGAAAATCTATCTGATGATTTCATTTCAAGTTGAGGCTGGTTTAAAACCAATGAAGAACGTATCGATATAAATATTTGAAAATGACACGATGACACTCAGGAAGCTCAGTCCAAACTTTCAAGATTAAGAACCATGTTGAATAAATGACTAAAGATAGACTGAAAAAGCAATGACCATTTACATCATTACAAGATAACATTTAGTCCCAGACATTGTTTCAAAAACAAAGAGAGAGGGCTGAGGCAGGCACCTCAGGTACAGACCTAACAATTTTCTTTACAGACCACATAGCAATAGCCTTGTTGATATAAGGGGTCTTGAATGGATGTATCATGGTGATAGAAAGAAGCAATTCTGAGTCTGACTGTGGCTCAAGGATGAAAAGCCAGGGTCTCTTGTCTTTCTGTGTATATATATACAATGTATATTCATTACTTTTAACCAACCTTTTTTGTATTTAACTTTTTTCTATTCAGAGGAATAGAAAGAAGTCACCATTGCTACTAGGGTAATGTATTACATGTCTATAGACATGGGCACAATATAGCCGATATTGTGCTGACGTGACTTGAAAACAAATTCTAACACCAACGTTTGTTTTTCTCATGGGTACTATTCAACAAACGACAAAGAAAAGTGGCTTCTTTATTATAGAGAGATTTTGAGATTTAGCATATTGTGGGAGATGGAATGTGTCTAGATTCATTTTGACATTACTGATCACATTTGAATGACTTTATTTTTAATTTTTTTTAATACACAAATGTGACAATTTGTAAGTTTTAATATCTGGTGAGTAAAGTTCCTGATAAGCTTCCGTCCACGATATAGCCTATGGGTTGCTGATGTTGGACGTTAAAACCCAACCAACCAAACCATCCTGATAAGCTTAGGTGTGTTTTGCATAGTTGATGACTTATTGTTTATTACTTACTTACTTACTGCCCTTTTTGCCGTTGGCAATTAGGACAGCAAAATTGTTTATTGTTTATTGTTATTTATTCACATTGTACTGTTGTAACCTAGTATCACATACATTACATTATTTGAGAAAAATGTAGAATGTGTGTAGTAAAAAATTAAAGCAACAAAAGAATTGAAAAGAAAAGAATTTGATGGATTTGTTTTTCATAGTGTTTACTGTTATGTAATTTTTGTAAGGACACATGTTTTAATTTTAAGTGTTATCTTTTATTCATTGGGTTGTTTGTTTTTTAACCAATTTTCTTGTTTTTCTCTGCACAGTATCCATCAAGCTGAGTGTTTTGAATTCATCCTAGTGAACTACCGATTAGGTATAAACTGATTGTACTTTTGAACTCGTCCAATAATGGCGGATGCTGGAAGACTGAATTGCCCCGACTGTGATTTCAGTAGCAGTAAAGAAAAGAGACTGGTGAAACATGTAAAGAAGCATCATGGAAAGCAAGCCATCAGATGTCCATTGTGTACTGCTGGCCACTACAGCAGCAGTTCAGAAGAGCTTTATCTCCATAAACGAGAACGGCATAGGGCAACGCGGCTCCATTGTTTTCTTTGTGAGTTCAGCTCTCGTAGTTTGGCCAAGTGGGCACGTCACATGACCCAGTCCCACTCTGATCAAACCAAAGTTCTTATTGGTCTAGCAAGTAGTGTTAGCCAGTCAGTGGTGCAGCCTAGCACAAGTAGCCAAGAGGATGCTTGTGGTGACAAAGCTCAAGATTATGAGCAAACCAGCCACATCGATGCTCTGCAAAAGTTAGACAAGCAAACATGTGGGAAAGAGACTTTCAAGTGTGATAAATGCTCCAAAATTTTTCACGCTGTCACAACCTTGAACGTTCACTACAGCAAGCACGTAAATAGTGAAAAATACTATTGTGTACCATGTGATTATACATTCATAAACAGATATTGCCTAAAAGAACATGAGAAATTGTATCACCCCCAAAGGCCTACGTTTTCATGCCCTAAATGTGCCAGGACCTATTATAAAAAGCAATCAATGGTTATTCACTACAATGCTATGCATAGTGAAAATCCCAAACATGTTTGCAAGTTTTGTGGACATATAGCAGTCAGTCATTCGGATTTGATACGGCATATCCCAACTCACACAGGAGAAAGACTATTCTCCTGTTCTTTTTGTCCATACAGTGGTCGCCGTAAGTGTCATTTAAAGGTGCATCTGAAGACACACACTGGTGAGAAATCATTAGCTTGCCACTTATGCCCATATACCAGTTCCAGCACGAACTCCTTTAAAGTCCACCTGAGAACTCACACAAATGAAAAACCATACAAATGCTCTCTGTGTGATTATTCAAGTACAAATTTGTCAAATCTTAAAGTTCACAATCGAATTCACACTGGAGAAAAACCATTTACATGTGAAATATGTTTAATGTGTTTTAGCCAGTTAACTAATTTGAAACGGCATAAAATAAAAGTACATATATGTGGTTAATGTTGCTGTTATGAGTTTGAATAAATTCTTAATGGTCACTTTCTGGTGTGTTTATTTACACTATGCCTTTGTATATATACATGTGTGTACATATTTTAGTTACATAATTGTTCCTCTAGATACATGTGAATGTACTCTAAAGAGAAAAGTAAATACATGTACATGTTTCAGTTTGCTTTGTGGTAAATTAAATCACGGTAACCATATATTATGTGATAAACCTGGTTGCATACCCTCATCAATCCAACTAATGTGGATGTTATTTGGTTGAACTATAAATGTACTCATTGAGCCACTCAGAGGAATTTAGCCAGGCAGAATCAGATTGAAAGAATGATGTCAAATATCTGAAATAGTGAACAATTTCCATCGATTGTTATTTTAAAGAATTGTTGACAAATGAAGAAAATTATTTTTAGAATTCCTGAAACAATATAAAGTTGATCAATACTTGATTTAAGGATGGCATTAAGTTTTTACTTTAAAGATTGTTAAAAAAAATTATAATTGTCATTTTAGTTTTCTGTTACCTCTAGTTTTTCTCTTTACTTTGATATATTATCATTTAACAACATATCAAGATATATGTCTTTTATACGTCGTACACTTGCATTTTATTGAGCTGATGTAATGATATGATTCACAAGTATATGTATGCATATGTAATTCCATACATGCTCCATCATAGAGAATTAAAGGTCCTCTCATGATTAATTTTACATTATACATGTAATTTTATAGTCACATAAGCCTTTGCTAGTCTTATCTCTTTACATGTAGTTTATTAGATACTGTCCTCATGGTGCAAAATACACACAGGTTCTACATACAGTATGGCATTAATAAGTTTTAAATCCAATGGCTCCGCCCCATAGTTTTAAGGCTTTAATCTACAAATTCTTAATTTAAATCATGACATGTGTTCAAAATGGTTTTTAAAAATTATTTTCAAATCCAATTTGCACCCGTTTGAAAAATAATTTTAAAAGTTTCTATAGATGTAACAATTTTTAAATTGTATTTAAAAATAAATTTTATATTTCACCCATTCCATGGTTTTACTTTGGAGTCCTCAAAGGAAACATCGATAAAATAATGCATTGTACATGTACATCCAGTTAGTCTGTTTTCGTTGTAATAAACCTTGTGAAATCAATATACGTGTATAATTTGTATGGCAATGAACATGTAATTTTTTTCAAGTTTAAAATGATTGATATGTAAGATGATGCCAACAGATTTGTGGCCTAGATTGCTTGCTAAGTGAAATTGTCTACCAAAGATTAGAAAAATAAAAGGGGACGAAATCTGCAACACAGTTATCAATAAATTGTACCTATTGACGTAGTAACAAGTAGTAGTAGTGGTTGGTTGGGTTGGTTTAACGTCCAACAGCAGCCTTATATAGACTATCTTGTGGACGGGCCCCAAGATGGACGTCTGACAATTTTATGTGCTGCCACACACAAGACAGGACGGGGATACCGTGACTCCTGTCTCAGCCGATCACATTATACTGACAACGACCCAACCAGTAGGGAACGCAACAGCCAGGATTCGAACTCGGGACCTTTTGTGTCGGAAGCCAATCTTCTACCCCTGGACCACCGCGCCCCCCAGTAGTAGTAGTAGTAGTAGTAGTAGTAGTAGTAGTAGTAGTAGTAGTAGTAGTAGTAGTAGGAAGTAGTAGTAGTAGCAGCAGCAGCAGCAGTAGTAGTAGTAGGAGTAGAAGCAGCGGTAACAGGAGAAAAAAATACCATGTTTTTGTTGCTTTTCAAAATGATTAAACAACAGCAACATGCATTGTTATAATACATGTTACTAGCTGAGGAGACAACAGATAAAATAGTGAGAAGAGTTGCCTTGGTGGTCTCACCTCCTACTTTTGTCCTCGGTTCAGCTTCTATTGCTAATTACAAATATTCACATCTCACTCCGCAGCCATATACAACTACAAGCGCAAAGAATTAGGCGTGGATTCAGTGAGCAATCTGTGTTACCGTTTCCTGTTGCTCTGCTTTAGATTCTTCTCAGCTTATCAAGAAATAGAATATGCATTAAGTAACGCTGAAACAGTGGGAAAAATCAAATCATACCAAGCTCTTCAATCGATATCAAAGATTACACATAATAGGAATATGCTGATGTAAAACAGAGCTGTACCAAGGAAATTTTTTTAAACACTTTAGAATATTGAGTATTGACTATGACTCGTGCCTTCCAGTTTCAACTATAGAGCTTTTTTTGTGAAATCTTGTTAATGTTATCAGTATTTTTTTTACTCTGGCAAGCATCTTGTTCTTTTTTTAGTTTTCACAATTGGCTGATTGGTTTTTAGTATGTTTTTAGTTGGGTTAATATATACATGTATTGCATATTGCCTGATCATATTGATTGTCTACCTCCTTTATTATAGGCCTGTGTGAACTAGATACGTACAGGTATTCATCATTATGGAGTGTCATGCCGGTTGGCTTTGATAACCACAGTTTCTACTTTTCTCTCTGTCCTTGCTTTTCACAACCTGTCTAATCCCGGCTTTGATTCCTCCAGTCCATCTTCCTAGCCTGTCTTAGATCTTCCCTCTCTGCCTACCTCTCGCTCTCTTTCCGTTCGTTTTTCCACTTGATGTAATAATGCGTTGTAAATTATGAGGGCGAGAGAGAGTGAGAGAGGGAAATTGATTGATTGTTTGATCGATGCTTTTGTGTAAAAGTCAAGATTACTGTTGTTGCTGGTATAGCATCCAACCTAAATTTCTTTTGTGTATGAATAAAAGTTTATATTATCCTATGTCAAAGTTTGAGTTTTGCATTTTTTTATTTAACCTCATGTACATGTATGTCATTTTTCTGTGTTTTGCCAAGGAATTTAACTTTTCCTTTTTTTTTTTCTGAGACTGGGATGAAATTTTACAACTGATCTGACCACTGCCCAGTCTTCTGAAATTGAATCAGAAAAATGTAAATAGATTTTTGGATGTTTTCTTGTCCAAAGATACTTGCTACGTTTGTTTCCAACTCGGGCAGGTTGTTCTTTAATTGAACTGAAAGTACAATGCCAAACTGAATCACAATTTTAAAGTGCTGTTTGAAAGAATTCAGTCCATCAGAATCAGAACCACACGCATTGTTACACTACATGCACATTGTTTTATATTGGCCACTGTGCCTGGAGCACTGCAGTACTGACTAACATTCATTTTACATGATCCCTCACCCTTATACTTGTAGTGGGTAAGACAGGTCCATGCAAATCAAATATTTTTTTTTCGCAGAAAGGAAAGATCAGGCTTATGAATAATACCGTTCTACCTTGGCATGACAGTAAAGACCATGGATCAATGCTTCATAAGTTTGTATCAGCAGTTTGGTTTTTTTTCCTTCTTTAGATCTCATTTCTTGGTTTTGAAACCCTAATACTTGATACCATCATGTTCCAAAGAGCTGCGTTTGTCATTATGATAAAGCACTGTAACGCAAGCTATTTTGACCAATCACCATAAACATAATTATGTTCAGTTAACTATTGATTAGGTTTAAATATTTGCATTATTCATAGCACATGATCTTTTTTATTATTTTGTTTTTTTGTTTTTTACATGAAGAGTTTTTTTGTTGTTTTTTTATTGTACCACGTAAACAAATTGAAAAAAAATTGAGATAAAAGATATAATCATGGGTGTTGAGGACTTTCAAAGTGAAGGGGGCTTCTAAGAAGCTTAGCTTCAGCTGAAATTGTATGTTCTTTTTGAAAAAGGAATGTTCAAGTCTAAATAGTACTGTGGTTTTTTTTTAAGTTTTTTTTTTTTTTTTAATAAGCTGCAGATTTGGGTCTACATCTAGATAGTGGAAAACTTGCACAAACGAGCTTCAAGTTTTAGGCAACAAGTTATGATTAAGCTTTCCATTGAAACTGATAGCCCTACAGAAACGGTTTTAAAATTTATTCTATAGCCGTCTACATTAAAGTGGAATCTGCTTATGATAAATCTCCAAGGGGCAGCTTATACAATAGGTTTATTTTACCCTACGTTTGTATTCAGAAACGATTGTAATTTTGAGAAAAGGGTTATTGGTGCCCACTAACAGTTTATAAAATTTAAGTATATAAGTAAAAAAAAGTGTATGAGTAAAAACATTCCACACAAATGGACAATTTGTGACCTGACAATAACAATGTTCTATTACAATTTAGGTAAATCAGGCAGATAAAACCAGGTGATTCGGAGGTCACAAACATGCGGTGAAAGTAACAAATTCAATACAAGAAGTTATGATCAGCAGTTATTTATTTTGGAATAATATCTACATTCATCAAGGCATGGATAGATAGGTATTGTTTTGTTTTTTAATTGTATAGCTATTATGAAGTAAATATGTGTGATTACTTAAGCATTGTGGAATAGTCAATCATGGCCCAATTATGACAATAGTTAATTTTGGTATGCTTGTTTACTCTTTGCTTTTTCAACAAAATATATTTTTTTCATTCAACTAAATAGGGCAAGCATTCTCTTTCTTTAATACACGTTTTCTCTTAAAAGCATGATTCAAATATCACGTCTATTTACACATATCTCATGTCCTATACAATGTGCGCTTTACACAAGCCAATCCTGTATAAACTTTACAAGATTTATATCTAAATCATCAACCCTCTAAAAGCAAACAAGAATATATAGTGAAAGCAAATACATGAAAATAATACTTTAATAGAAATAAGGCTGGAACAAAATTATGGATATATATTTATATTTAAAAAAAAAAAAGTTTATTAAAAAAAACAAGAAGATGAAAAATTAGTATTTATGTACACAAATAAATAAAAAATTTAAAGGAGGGCTCAACAAAAATCCATATTGTAATGAATTATTATATGTTCAACAACCGCCCATCTATTCTTTCAAGATATGTCATAAGTTTAATAGTGAAAAGCCTGGAATAAATACAATGTGACAGTTGCAGAGATACAGAATACAAAATATAACCAATCAAACAGATAGCTGAATGGTTAGCTAATTGTGATTGACACAGAAAATATGAGCTACATGTTCATTTTCAGATGTGAAACTACAGTGATACTGTTATACTATTGTGATATTTGATATCATCAAAATTGCTGAGGATTATATTCAAACACTGAAATTAATAAGAAGTATAAAATGAGATTTATATACAGAGCTGTGATCTTGAGCAAGTGCCAACTTTTTCTAAGGATTTTTGTAGGGTAGAAAAAAGTATTAAAAAACTACTGTTTGGACTTTTTCCAATGACAGGGTGATAAATTTAGATTTGCTTTTATGTTTACATTTATAATTCTCTTTTTTTTTAACCTATGCTGTTTTCTGAATTAAATGCATGCTAAAAGGCCTGACTAATGTGTGTGTTTGCCAAGAAAACAAATGCTCAGGCACTTAAAATATCAAGAGTACATTTGTATCTTACATTACATATTCAACAATAAGGTATAAAATAATATAAATATCTGCCCCAAAATGTTGCATAGACTACTCTTTCCTCCACTACCTGACAAAACCATTTTTCAATATGAGAAACACACTTTCTCCCAGTACACATCTTTATAGTATTCAAGATAGTAGTATTAATTAGATGCAATTAATTTTGTCTTCATATTTTTACAGTTGCCCTTTTTTTTTAAACTTTTCTTTGCTGAGAGATATACATTTTAAAGAAAAAAAGAATTCTACTGCTGTTTTGTTTGTTGGACTTTTTGCAAATCCATCATACTCAGTATCTTCATACTATAAAATACATTTCGAAGACAGAAAAATGATGAAACATTTTCTTATGGGTTTATACCCAGATATAGAATTAGAATGTGAGCATTTCCAGCAAATGATTAACACTTCTTCGTTGGTCATCCAAATGTGGCAAACATCACAATTAGAAAATTATTTTACAGATTAAAAAATTACATAGTATTGCTACCATTGATTGAAAAAAATAATAAAATGCTTTTTACAAGACCAGTATCACATTAGGACTAAGATTACAAAATTAGTGATGTTGGTAGAAGCACAAATAATTTGGTACAGATGGGAAATTATGTATAGCATGAACTAAGACTTGTACGCATTTTGGGATAATATTTTGTAAAGGTACATCTCATATTACCTATAATGTTACAAATGTTTCAATCACATGCCAGATAGCATTCATGCAGCACTGTCTTGAAAGGAATACGAAGACATACATGAGATAGCACACATTGTATTTAAACACAATAGTAGTGTAATCTGTACAGCAACAGAGGTTTTGGAATAAATTTGAGGAATATTGAACACATTCGTAATCATACAAATACCTCACTTATCACAACCATTTTTTTTTAAAGATATATGTTCACAAATACTTTTCTACAAATTTAAACTGATTTGAATCAAGGAATATAATGTCAACTATATAGATCATAATTTAAAAATACGAAATATCTTATGCCAAGCACAAATAAGTCTTGTTACCCATATCACACTAGCCTGTTGTCATTTAGGACAATAAATTTTCCAGAGATGAAAATGGCATGAAATAATCAGTTTTACTTAAAGGTACCAGAAAAGTTTTGTCTTCTTTCTTTTTTTTTTTTAACTAATTCAAAATGATGATAAATGTGCAACCCCTCCTTTTCAGCGGTTACCCAACCCTCATTCACCATTTTCTACCAACAAATATGAGGAGAATATGGAAGGATATATAATTGATTAATAATATTCTCAATAATAGAAAAGTAATTTCTGTGCAACTTTAGGCAAGATTAACAAGGGCAATATATAAATATCATAACTTACACGACATTGTTCATAGTGTATATCTTTTTGAGAAATTGATCTTCACTCCAATTTTTAAACACTCTATTTAATTTTTAAGATAAAAAACAATGTGTAAATTTATAACCTTGTAAATTATTTTAAATAACATAAATTCACAACCATAGTAGACTAATTAATATATTTTAACACTAGTAGATAGATAATGGTTGAATTCAATTAATACTTCAAACAAATTAATCATACATCTGTGCATTGGTCCATCAGCTTTCTGTTTAACTGTTAGTCAAAATTTTGTTAAAAGCTTTAATATGTTTGCATATAATTTAAAGCATCTAAAAAGTTATTTAAATAGCTCTTCAGTGTCTGAAACATAAAAAAGACAGGCAATTGAAATTTCTACTGGAATGATTAATTTCCTCAACATGTTGATGATGAAGTATTGATTCCACACTCCAAATCACCCCCCCTCCCCCTACTCTTTCATGACTTAAATTGCTTTGCAGTCATAAAATAGATTGTTATGGGAATAACACATTTGCATATTGTTTTCAGGTACACAAATTTGTACATTTTAAACAATTAGCCAAGTATGACTGTAAATATTTCAATCTTGATAACAAAAGAACTGACCATTCATGTTGCTGCCATCTCTAAGCCAGAAATACAACTTGACAACTGCAAACAATGTGTTAAAAGTAAAACAAAGGAAAAAAAAGACTCAACAGTTGTATAATGTATACTCTCTGATTCACCCTTACACCAGTTGCCTCCAGGTTAATATGGGTAAATTATAAATTAGAGAGGAATATGAATGCATAGTATGTTGGTTTCAAAAATATTGTTTATATAAAAGATATGATAAAAACATTTTTAAAATTCTGGAATTTTTACTTCTCCATATAATGAGAGTAAAAAGGCCTCCAAGGATATTTTCCTACAGCTATTTTAAATTCAGAAGTGCGCAGAATAAAAGCCTCTGTTTATCACTAAAATATACACAAAAACAAACCATTTTATCTTTAATATAATGAAAGGACTAAGAGGGAGAAAGTTAAAATAGGTTCCATTACATTTTACATTTTGGAAAAGTACACAAGAACTTGCCTTAAAAGTCTTAGGCTTGATATTGTAGACATCCTCTTAGAACTATCAATTTTAAATAAACTACTCAGTTGTTTTCCCTACTTAAAAATACTACAATTTTATAGGATTAATGATATGAATTAGCCATGAATAACTATTGAAATCATGACGAAAAATTTTTTTGCCATGACAGTCAGTTTGGCCACGCTGTCACTCTATGCAGTGTGATGATGAATTGACCAGTATTATGAGTTTCGTTCAAATAGTTTAGAAAAAGTTGCAGTGGGGTGTTTTTACAAAGCCAGGGGACAACATGCCATAAAATAACAAAATTGAACTATATACAAATACTTGTTTGAAAAGAAACACTTCAGGCTTTGGAATGGAATTGAGATAAGTATAAATGAGGGAAGGGTTAATTACAAACAAATTACCACTTTGTAAGACAACTGACTGAAGGAAAAAATGAAACGCTTTGGTAACATCCTCTAAAAAGGATAATAAAATTTCAAATGGAAAAGTGATCTATAGATGACCCTTTCACAGACTACAACTCCTTATGAAAAAATGTTCAAATATTTAAAAGGTAAATAAAGGGTGAAAATTGCAAGATATGACAACAATATCAATCTATGATCTTTTTTTAAGTACACTTACTGGAGTATGGAACCCCACCCTCCTTCAACATAAAAAGTCCGCAGTTATTTTACCTAATCACATATTTCTTGCAGAGGTGTAATTTTTTACTATTTACTCCCCAATTAAGTGCATAATGTTTGTTCTGAACTACTATTTTAAAGCCCCATAAGTGCATGCAACATGTTCAAGAGACATATTTAGAAGTCCCACAGGCGATTATGGAAGATAATGTTGTTTTGATATTTTTCTCGGAACATTTTGGTGTAAAAACTGAAAAGGATTTTCACTGAGAATCAAAATTACACCTGCACAATGAAACCAGGCATTGGGACAACCTCCCACAGAAGAAAAACAGAGGGAGGGAAAAGGCTTCTCTCTCTCTTTTTTTTTTTTTTTTTTTTTTTGGAAGGAAGACACATCAATACCTGAATGCATAGCTATGAACGAATACAATGAATTTCCCATTCCCTTTCACTGCCCATTAAGCTGAGATTCTATAGACCGCAGAGTTTTAGAAGCCTTCGGCTTGTACTTGATAGTGTCTTCCCCTGCCTCTTGGGCAAAATACTTCATCTTCTCTCTGAATGACATTCTGTCTGTTGCTGCTGAACCACGTCCAGAGGCCAACTTTGCCTCTATCTTTGATCTTGGGTCACGGTAGATCTCTTGGGCGCCAATCACATTGGGAGTGTTACTAGAGGTGTTGTACGACTGCTGTGGGGCTGTTGGAGTGCTCGGCCCGTTATTATTGTTTCCACTTATCTGGGGAGGAGATGGTGGTGGCGGGAAGCCTTGCTCAAACACATCCGTCTCCGGGCTGCCAAGGCTGTGCAAAGGAGGAGGCATCAACCCAGGGTCTGACGACTGTGATCCGTGCGGAGACTGGTAGGAAGAAACGGAGTGACTTGGGGTGCGGTCTTTATAGGTATTCATCTGTGTGTTGAAAGAAACAGATTTCTTGGCAGGGGCTGGTGGCTCTCCAGTATTCTTCAAGGCTGATGGAGGCAGAGGCTGCATTCCGTTGTTTTGGATGGGTGGGGGTGGCGGGGGAAACTCAGCACTGCTGCCACTGCCACCCCTAAAAGAGGCTCGCTGCTGGTGCTGGGAGAACATCTCATAGGAAGAGTTCCTTTGAGGAGGGGGAGGTGGCGGTGGTGGACCTCCAAGGTCTTGGCTATCCATATTCTGCCCGCCAACATTAGCGTACTGAGAGCCTGGAGGAGACGTTTGCCCACCTGGGATAGGATTGTTCAATGAATTGATTCTGCGCTTCTCATCACCTACACGCATAGGGCGGTCCTGCTCTGCCCTATGTTGCCTGTCCAGCGCTATTTGCTGCTGCCTGTATTCCTCCTCCTCTGCTCTGATTTCTGCTCGTGCTCGTTTTTCCTCTGCTTCTCTTTTCTCCTGCAGCTCTTGTCTACGTTCCCATTCCTGGGGAAGCATGAATTCACAAAATATGTGTTAGGTAAGGATTTTTTTAAAGTTACAGTATAGATCTTGGCATTAAAGGTCTAAAAATGTCGGTGGAGTAATGACATTTTTTTTTAAACCTTATTTCAGTGAACTTCACATAAATCCTTTAAATCAGAACTGTTAAAATGTGCATGAAAGTCTTTTAAATTAAGCAATGACAGCAATTTATATAAATTATTAAGGTCAAGACATAAAGGACTTACAAATTGTCTTCTTTTGTTCATTTCTTCCTCACGCCTTTGGGTTAGTTTTTCTTCTTCCTTCAATAACTGTCTTTTTTGCTCTTCGTAATTTTGTCGTTGCTTTTCTCTGGTCTCCTATACATGCAAAGAAAGATAAAGAATGAAAAATAGTCAAAATTTGTCTAAAGTGTATGTATGTCTTGTTGAAATATTCAGCTTTTCATCATTAACCCTAATAGTCCATTATGAATTGTACCCTTCTCCTATTTCATGTGTTCTCTGTGGGTCCCCACTTCTTGAAAATATAAATAAATTTCAAAGAAAGCATACATAACTTTAAAGAAAGAATATATAACTTTAAATGAAAAGAAACCATTTATTGTATTTTTATTTTTATTTGAAAAAGGATTAGGGTATCTAACCCCTCCCCCTGATTAGGATTAAACAAACTTTGAATACATACAACAAAGTCTAATTTGTCTGTCTTGCCAATTGCTCACAGCTAAGCCTTTTCCCATTTCCCGGCACACTTGTGCGCAATGAAATGCTTTCAGGGTCCAGCACATTGTTGCATTAAACTGCACGACTTCCATTTCAAATAAATCCACACATCAAAGATGTTGCCTTTAACAATTTTTTTCTTAATTCCCCCCAAAAAAGAGTACTTATGAGGAATGAACCTTCAATCATGCCATATGAAAAAGTTACAAGAAGACAAGATTATGCTCACCCTCTGCTGCCGCAGCTGTTCTTGGTGATCCTTAGTGCGCTTGTCCTGCTTGCGCTGCATGCGTTGCTTTTGTTCCTCTCTGTCTTTTTCATACATTTCAAGACGACGTTCCAGCCTAGACAAATAAACCAAAAGTATACAATAAGTCTCTTCCCTGTAGTCAAGATGCAATTTTACTTGGAAATACTACAGGCATCCAGTTTATTTTTTTGTAAAATAAAAAGTAACAAAAAAATATCCCTTAAAAAAGGCTAACTACTTAAAAAATGTAACAAAAAATATTTCACTCAAAATGGAACATAAAGTGATAAAGTGTATTTCAAGGTATTAAATGGCACTTACATTTGAAGTCTCTCTTGCTCTCTCGCAGCATCTGCTCTTTGCTGGGCCATCTCAAGATCTCGATGCTTGGCTCTGGACCTCTCGAGATCCTCCCTGAGGGTGGTTATCAACCTTTCACGGGTCTAAAAAGAGAGATGTTGAGTAAAGTAATATAAATTATTATTGATGCCCATGAAGAGTGCTATAGATCTATGAAAAAAAAGGGAAAAAAGTGGCCATGCCCTTTTACTTATGTGTTCTTATCATAATTATCAATATATAATAAAGATATAATATATACAGAAACTGAGAAAGCCAGGGGAAGCCAGCGTAAAAGGTAGACTTGCGCTATCGGTGGCATTGTTCCTTTTTAGCCCTTTGTCTGTGGAGTTGTGCACCTGTGCCTATTTGGCTATTCTTATTATAATGCTTCAAATTACATACCTAAATAACTACTTTGGTTTATCCTCAAGGGCTGTACTTTTGCTTTTAAATCTGGATTCATCTACTCTAAACCATTGTTAGAAAACTCTTTACACTTTGGCTAATTGGGAAGACATTATACTTTCTTTTCGTTATCTTTCTCCCTGGTTCAATAAGTTATTCCCTCTGAACTTAACACTTTGGACTTGATAAAATATTATATGGCAGTTTAATAGAAAAAAAGGATTTATCAACCATTTAAGTTTTAACTATATGTTTTTTTTCTCTTGGTGTTTCTCAAAATATAGCACTTCAACGCTTACAATAAAAACATTGACTTACAAAAAGCCTCTCTGCCAACTCATCGTCATCATCATATTCATAGTCTCCCTTCTCTGCAATTTCTCTCACTCGTCTCTGAAACTCATGCTCCATCTTTAATTTGCGTAGACGTTCCTGCTCCTAAAAAAAAATGTTCCATTATAAAAATGAAAAATCAAAGCCAGTGTATTCAAAATAACAAGCTTATCATAAAGAGTAGATGAAGCTCAAAAATATTAATTCTAAAGAAGTATAGAATACCACAAGAACAAATCAATACTATCATACTATCAATATTTTAATGTATTTTTGGCAATACATTTCCTCACATTTTTTAAAATATCAGTTTTAACACCATCTAGAGGGCATGGTCTAACATAAGCCTGCCTCAAAATTTCAGCTAAGTAAGCAAGAATAAATTGTACATCTGATGTATATACAATTCGCCACCTATAAATTACTTTTACTCCACTTTAAGTCAAATATTCACTTGAAAGTTGATTCAATCGAATTTTTCACTAATTTACATTTACACTAAATCTCATTCTGCTCTAACTGACCCCTGGACTGAGGTACGGCCTGGCCTCTAGGTCTGATATTTCTTGCTCCCTGGCCCTAAAGAGTTCCTCCTGCTCCTCTTCCTCAGCCCTTTCCCGAGCATCACGGTCCCAGGCGGAGCGGTTATTAGCATCTGTGCGGTCCCTCAGCTTAGGTTTGTTGGCTGGCACAGCTGGCTTCATCTGGTAGGGTGATTTCAGAATGAGAAGGGAAAGTGCTTTTTACTTATTGATATTTTACATAATAATACTAATAATAATAATACTAATAATAATAATAATAATAATAATAATAATAATAATAGGAAGAAGAAGAAGAAGAAGAAGAAGAAGACACTTCACAGAATGCTTTTGTCACAAGATTTTTTTAGAGTTTATGTGCTAACAATAGTTATTTAAAACAAAACAAAAAGATCAAAAGAAAGGAAAGTATACAGAAAAAGGTGTAATTAAATATCTTTTTTAAGTAAGGGAATTTGAATAATAATAATAATAATAATAATAATAATAATAATAATAATAATACAGGATGCTTTTGTCACAAGATTTTCGTGATTTAGACAAACACAGGATACTTTGTGTGCTGACAATAGTTATTTAAAACAAAACAAAAAGATCAAAAGAAAGAAAAGTATACAGAAAAAGGTGTAATTGTAATAATATGTTTTTTAAGTAAGGGAATTTGAAAGCAACACTCTGTGTGCATGAAAGCAATCATACCGCAAACCCTTGAGCTCTCAGGGCAGGGTTGTCAAAGGACTCGTAATCTGATGGGGGCTGCGGTACTGGTGGGGCTTGTGAGGTTGGTCCAGAACCTGCCCTTGCATCAGCAGCAAAACTGCAAAGATAGAGATAATGTTTCATATTACACATTACAAAGTTTCTCATTCAGATCAGAGGAAAAACAATGAAACAGATGTGGTTTTGATAATTTAAAAAAAAACAACTTAAAAAAAGGAAGACATTAGCAAGGCGATATATGAGTTACCATTCAAACTTTTCAGTGTAATACTTGCTCCTATTTATGCCAACCAATTTTCTAGAATGGTCTGTGGTAAAAATTGTATTGCAGTAACTTTTCCACAGCTTTTGATATAATTATGCTATTTCAGTATTACAGTACTGATGTGAACTCAATGCCTTTATGCTTTAGTGAGCTAGCTGCGTGACTCTAATTTGTATTAGTTGCTATTGCTGTTGTTGTAATTGTTGCTTTTGTTGTTATTGTGGAAGAATATTGACAAATTTTGTCAATTCAAATTCTGGATTGACAATCATGACTTAGTTTGCACTTTTTAAAGCACCTGATTTCCTTTTGACTGTCTGGATGAAGAGGAAGATAATTAAAAATGTTATCATCATTGAGCCAATATGTCAGCGTGCTTTGATACTAACATCTAAAATTTAAGACAGTTAAAATAAAAAAATATTCCAAGATGAAAAAGATAGGCTTTAGAATCTCTATGATAGCTACCTAATATTCTGGTAATTATGTTGGGAAGACGGATCATTGTTCGCCCTTGGCTGTAAACTCTCTGGGGCTACTCTCTGATAGCCCATTGGCGTTGAATCTTGGGCATTGATTCCAGGGGGGAGCACTCTTCTTGGTTGGTTTGGGTTCATCTGCTGTAACTGCTGCTGCTGTTGATGGTGTTGTTGTGGCGGTTGGTAACGTTGCTGTTGATGCTGTGACTGGGGAGGCGCTTGTTGATATGACTGTTGCTGTTGCTGTTGTTGTTGTTGTTGCTGCTGTTGCTGCTGCTGAGTATTTGGACTGTACCTTTTGGGTCGGCTGCTGAAAATAAAAAGTGCAACAGCTAATTTTCCTGCATACATCTTTCATAATAAAAAATAATTGATATTATTTTTCAAACTTTCTGATCTTTTAAATAAATGCCAAAGGGGATGTTCTTGTTATGTATCAAAATTTTATTCAAGTCCATTAATATGCTATGGATTCAGAAATAGTCAAATTAGAAAATGTCAAAGGAACTAGATATAATAAAAAAAATATAAAGTAAATTACCTGTGTTCAGTGGCTAAATACTGATTTGTCGCATTGATTTGCTGCATCAATTTTGCCTGTTCATCTGCCAGTCTCTGATCTAACGCCTCTGATGAAGGGGGTGGAGGAAGAGGAGGCAACTCCTCGTCGTGGTGTGATGGCATAGGAGGAAGTTCGTTTTGTACAGGGGGTGGGGGCAGATCATTAGCAGGGTGGCCATAGTGCTGTTGGTCAGGGTAGTAACCCTGTTGCTGTTGCTGCTGTTGCTGCTGCTGGGGGAAGTTGTTGCGTAACTCAGGCTGCTGTTGCTGCTGATGGTAGATTCCCCCTGGTTGTTGCCCTCTGAAACCTGGGCTGTTGGCAGATGGAGATGGCATGTTGCGGGGGTCAGGAGTGCTTCGCAAATCCGGAACGTCCCGACCATTCAGTGGAGGCATCCCTCTGAAATCAGGCTGGTGCTGCTGCATCTGAGGAGGGGGAGGCTGTTGGGGTGGATGACCATTTCTCGGATCGAACCTGGGGTCTGGGCCGCGGTTGCCGTAGTCCTGTGCCTGCTGATTCATGTTATTTTGGGGAGGCACAGCGTTGTTGAAGCCTGGCTGCTGTACTGTGTGTGTCATGGGTGACCTGGGGTTCTCCCCGTAAAACTGAGGCTGCGTGCCCCTGCCGTCCACCCTGCGCATGGGCATCTCCGAGTGCTGCACTCTCGGCTGGCCCCTCCTGGCTGCAGGAATGGCTGCGGGTTTAGGGGCAGGCCTTGGGGCAGAGTCTGTAGGGAAGCGAACCTGCGGTAACTGGTGGAACGCTGGGGCAGGGGCTTGCGTTAAAGGCATTGTGTTTTCATAAAAGTTGGGCTGTCTGTGCTGGGGAGGAGCCATGGGCATCCTTTGTGGCATTCCTCCTTGTGATGGATATTGTTCTTGTTGCTGCTGCTGCTGCTGTTGTTGTTGCTGTGGTGGTTGGTGAATGTTGCTGTTGCTAAATAAGCGTTCATGAGCAGAGGGTTTCGGGGGTGGATTGTGTTGAGGCTGAGGAGGAATGTCCCTGCTGTGTGCACCAATGTTACTGTAAGGAGGGCTGTTGTTCCCTCCTCCCATCCTCTCATCGTTGTACTGCTTCCCAGCGCGCCAGGGGTCCTCATACTTGTCTTGCCACTCTTTCAGCTTGCTGCCAACATCTTCCGACCTTGGTCTTGACCAGGTTGATTCCTGCTGAGGATCCCCGCCGCCACCTCTGTTCATGTTCTGTGGGTCAAAGTAAGCAGACTGCGGCCTCTGGTGAGGGTCTCTGTTGCTGCCCGAAGACGCTCTAGAGGAGACGGAGGATCTCTCTGAGGTTTGCCTTGGCATGATCTGTTGCTGCTGTTGTTGTTGTTGGCCCGGGCCTGGTGGTTTCCCTTCCCCTGGAAGATTTTGTCTGGGATCAACAAAGTTGTAGCCTGGTCTATTGGCATTGACACCGCCACCAGGGCCTTCATAAGAATTGCGATCTCCAGTATTTGGGTACCTAGGTTGGTTTTCGTAGTCGTTCTGCCTTGGGTCTATACGTCGACCACCTGGGGAGTATTGGCCAAATCCTGGTGAGGCTGGGTGGAGTACCCCAACAGACTGGGCTGGCCTCATCTGCGACTGGTTGTGGTGAGGATGCTGCATATCCCCACGGTCTAAGTTTGTCTCTACATGAAGATTGGATGTAGATTTTGAACGCGAATCCCCCATGTCACGGCGGCTGTAGGGCTCATTTAGTCTGCCCCTGTCAAAGTCACCTGGAAAAAGATTGAGATCGAGACATTTACACAGATGACAAATTACCAATAAATGAAGGAAATAGCAATAATGAAATTTTTCTGTTATGCTGAAAGAAAAATCAGCAAAAATGAGGTGTTTTCTGTTATGATGTGCCCCAAGCTATTGCAACAGACATATTAAAAATAAAATATTAATTATTAAAGTCTTATTTATTTGAAAGCCATCTGGTCCTTCAACCTGTTTTGCTGTTCTAAGACTAGTAATAGACACAGAGATACATTTTATTATGAAATAATATATAGTTTTTTTTTATCCTCAGAAAAAGTTTATTTAAAACCATAGCTCATATTGAATAGGGTTTATCTTAAGCCGGATTCCACTGCAACATAATATAAACTTCTCAATATATTTCATCATTTCCTTAACATGGTAATTACCATATCCGTTGAGAGGTTTCTGGTCACGTCCATCATAAGGAGGAGGTCCTTCATCATTGAACCCTCTGTTGGGTGGCATGCCTTTGTTCATGGCAGCTGAAAGGAATATTAAAATTATGTTTTAGACAAACAATATTCAGATTTGCAATCTATGAAACATTAATGTGATGGGGGGGTTTTCCAAGATCATGGCAGATTTATCCAGTTGGTAAAAATAGTGCAATAACATTTTTCAGTGCGCTTATTCCAAAAAATAAATGGTAAAAGCTTTGATATTCATCATGAAGAAATGGAAGGTGTGCATTAATTTTTGTCATGGCAAGATCTCTCACTCACAGCACAAATTTACTTCAAAGACATTTTTTAACAATACATCAAATCAAGTTTACCTCCAAAAATGTACAACATAGGCGTTACCGTGCTGACGTGTCGTAAAACAAACAAAACCCAAAAATGTAAGAGTTAGATAACACAGACTGATTGGGTCTTTTGACTAATGGGGACAAGTGAAGGAAAACTGACCTCTCTGGCTTGTAGGGGAAGGTTGGCTAAGTAGTGAGCCTAGATTGTGGTACAGAACAGCACTTTTGGCCACCTTGAGTCTCACCACTTGGCCTGTTTTTGTCATCAGTTCAGCAGCCCTGCAAGACAGGCAAGTTAAGTTAGCAAACAAAAGACAAAGAATTTGATGAACAACATCACAATGCTCAATGAGAAACTCACTATAAGCTTGACTATTAATGTTTGCTGTTTTTGTTTTATTTCGTTTTAGTTTCAGAAATTTATACTCCCTAAATAAACCAAATATATATTGAAACCTACTCAATATGTACATTTTCCACCAAAAGAAAAACTAAAAATGTCAATTTTTTGGTAATTCAGGTTTTCATGATTCCCTGTTGATTCAACTTCTTTGAATTGGACTCAATTTTTAACACCTTTTAAACATTTCTTCTTTCTTTGACAACCTACTTCCGAATTTACAAAGTCATATTTCAAAGATTGTAGTGTAAAGAAGGTACCAATAAAAATTCCTTAGCTTTGGTATATATCTACTGAAAAAAAGGAGGAGAAAACAAAATAAAAATTAGTACGGTACAGAATGGATAAGCACAACTCAAACAATCAATCAAATAGACTCACTTGTCCTGAGAGAGACCAATCAGAGATTTGCCATCCACTTCTAACAACTGGTCACCAGCCTGTAGTCTCCCATCCTGCAACACAAACAAAAATGATGTGCACAGTAACATGGTGGAAGCAGCCATGACAACAACGACAATGATGATGATTCTCATTTTAAAAAAGCTTACCAAATATAAAACAATCTTTGACATATAAATGCGGTTTTTGTTTTGATGACGTTTTTTTTTTAATGGTCATGCTAATCATTAATATTAGGATTATTTTGAAACTTTTGTCTACAGTATGTTACGTTTAACTACAACACTTACCAAAGCAGCAGCTCCCCCTTCAACCACAGACTTGATATACACTCCCTGTTCGGCCTGGCCTTCTCCCTGAGAAGAGAAGCACGATACCATACCGTGATTAGTTTTTGTAACAGAAATTGTGATTCCAACCTAGCACTTTAACTCACTCAGCACTAAAACTGAGTATACTTGCAAGCCCAACACTTCTGTTGCTTGCAAAAACCAAGATATCTTAGTTTCATCTTCTTTACTCTACTTCTAACCATCAACCACTCCCTTTTAAAAGGAAAAAAAAAAACCCAGCAAGTTTAGATATCATTCTCATTTTGATTTCTTTCTCCTCTTAATATTATTCTTAAGACTTACCGTGGCAGCAACAATGCTGAGACCCATGCTTCCCTTGACCTTATTAAAAGACAAGTCAAATATCTCTGGCGCAGGTGGAAGGCTGGAGCTCGGACTTCCTGGGGCTGAATTTTTCATCTGAAAAAAAAAAAATGACGATTAAAAATTGATCATGGGTATAGTATGAGGCCTCCTTGAGTACAGGCCAAGTCAAGGAAATGACAAAAGTTTAAGGATATCAGTTATCTATCTCTGTTAAATTATCATAATAAGAATAGAATAATACTCAAAGCCAATTTTTCGTTCAGCCTACACAACAACAATGTGAACTGACCACATTATGCCTAATAATTTAATACTTAACTTTGACTCTAAACGCAAATGTTTGTCTACTTTGGTGACTTTGCATGTTATTTGGGAAGACTTGATTTAGCAGGGTTCTCTTCTTCTAATATGGTTATATTGAAATTGAATTCCTATTTTATGTTAAAAGAAGAAGGCATATACCTAATCAGATTTTTTTCTAATTGCATTTTACAATTAAGATGCAATTTCCATATCAACATTAGAGAATAAAAGATATTCCAAAGAAAAGAGTTGGCATACTTCCAGTTCATCTCCCATATAGACTGTCCAGCTGCCTGAAGCGTGATTGTTGATAATAAAGCGACATAAACCTGCAAGGAAATATATTTTAAAAAAATATTTTTTTTTTTTGATAATTTCATAAAACCTCTTCAAAACAAATCTTTTGAAATGGTAATATACATTAATAAAAATTAAATTCAAACATCATAATTATGATTTTATTGTTTGTGTTTTGATTTAAATTGGAGAAATTCAATTTGTAAAGTTGTGGCATGGTGTCTTCATTAAACAACTGGTATCTTAATTATGCACAAGTCTATATTGGTTCGTTCATTGCAATATTATAATATAGTTGGGCAGAGCCTTTACAAGTATTCATGTCAGTCGCTTTCTGAGCTCAAGATAATGGGCACGAAATGCCTCTATATTCAGGGCATAGCAGCCAAGTTCTGCTTGCTGCACACAAATAAATACAAAAACATAAGCATTGCATCAAAGCTTTTGAGGTTATGTAACAATCTATATAAGTCATCTTTAGATCTCCCATAATTTTACATATTGATAAATACACTTTGGAAAATATTACTCAAAAGCAATCTCTATTAGAATAGAATGTATAAAAAAAAACAAAAGGGCCTACCTGCCCCCTCCAGTTGTCTGACAAATTCCGGCAACCCATTGGGGATACCGCGGATAGTGTCACATGAGTAACCGTCCTCGGGCAGAAGAAATGGAAGATGAAGGTCGTTGTCTTCTTCCAGTCTGACCTCGCGACCATCAGTGCGTGTGAGCTCGTCAGCCATGTTCTCAGCGATGGAGACGACGCGCTCCACAAAGGCTGAGGACACACCGGGCTCGTCAACCTCGGGAATGTAGCGAGTCAGCAAGGCCCGCAGTTGCATAGAGTTCAGTTTGAAGCAGGTGGAGCTGATGTTGGTGATGTCATCCGCGCTTGATTTGGGGGCTTGCAAAAGGTGTGCTGCCTATTATTGGTTAAAATAATAATTAAAAAAGTGAATATTTCTAAGAATTGGTTTGACAATAATTTTTGTCATGATACATGGTAGTAATTTTTTAGACAAGATAATACTTTTTTCAATAGTGTAATGAAGGTCCTGGTAAATTAAATTCTCATTAAATGTCAACATAGTTTCGAAACTAGCCTCTGAGTAAAACCTACAAGAAATTTCAGCCACAAAAAAAAAAGTTCAAAATCTGATATAAATGGATAAAACATTAAAAAATATAATATGCACTAACCATTTACGTTAGCCTCTTTTTACATTAAACCATAACAGTTTCACTGAACAATCTTCAGAGCTATTCATTGCCTAACTTAACATATCACTCAGCAAAGTCGCAGTGTTTTGCCAGCAATGCTCATGAAATCGTACTATTTTTTTAGGGTTTTTCCTCAATTCATATCTTTTGAACCAATGAAGATAGAATACAAAAAAAAATTGCAGATTCAAAAACTTAAGCTTTTTATCTTTCCAATAAAATGTCTATTTCACCACATACAGTCACACAGCATGACTGTTAACTTAAGTTTCACATCACAATTCAGAGACCTATTGATTGACTAGGCTTAACATGTTAGCTTTAAGACATAAGCTCTGTCAAACCCTACCTGTATGATCCTACACAGATGGCAGTCAGCAGCGAGTTCTAGGCCTTGTTTTTCAGCCCATGCCTCGACATTGCCGAGCCTCCGTTTGAGGCGAAGACCCCACTTGCGAGTGCACAGCTGCAGCTGGGGCTCAGTCACTAGGATGTTGAACAGCCACATGTTGATGAAGTGGAACAGCTGAGAGAACAGCTGGATTGTGAGGGCGGCATTCACCCGGCACCGACGAAGGAGTGTCATGGCGGCAGACAAGGTGTTGAGCACATCTGCCAGGGTGGGTCGTCCCATTGTATAACGCTGACCCATATCTGAAATTAAAAATTATAGTAAGCAAGAATTTCATTAAAGGCCATTGCACAGACTTGCTGACTGATTCTAAATCAGATAACTGATACAATTTTCATAAAAGATGTATATGGGGATTGCTTTTTGTTTGTTTTTAATGGGATTACAGAAGAGGGCCTTAAAACTGCCTTTGCTTTAAAAGTCATTTGAATACATCAAAATACTAATATGTAAACATTAAGTCAATGGCTTCAAAAAATTGATATTCGGTAGTTTACCTAGTAAATGTTAATGAATACACATCTCATATAGAGGTTGTATGAAAAATTAGGAGCTGCACTCTGAAATATTAAAGAAATATTCAGCCCCACTCTATTTAGTATGTTAGGTTTTTAACAACATAAAATTTTCAAATGTTCGTATCATGCAAATTTTGTTTGAGCAGCAGCTAGACTCACCATCATCTCCCTCGCCAGAGTCTGAGGGATCAAGGAAGGCAGGCATCACTCTCTGCAGGTCTCCCTGTGAGCAGCGCACCAGGTGGTGGAAGGCTGTCTGCACAGCCTCTGCCAGCATCTCCTGGGCCACAGAGCTCCAGTTCTGAAGGTCTCTGTCCTGCTTAAGCATGTGCAGAATCTCACTGCAGTTGGCCATCCAAAAGGCCAGAGATGGAGGGTCGTTATGCTGCTCCTGAGAGGAAGTGTAGAGAGTACATGTTGCTTTTAAAAAGGGATTAGAAATAAATTACAAGAAAAGGGATATACGTTTTAAGACTTCCGAGCTGATATGGTTTATATTGAGAGTGTTGGGTGAAATTGTAAATTTGTGATGAATCCGTGTGCTTCATATAATGATTAAAAGAAAATTGTTTGAAATGTTCATGACTGTTCAGAGAGAAAATTGACTTTAATTCTGTTTTGTGCATATTGTCAGCAAATTTTTAGTTTATTGAATAAGTTTGCACATAATGCTTTTATTTTCCAATCATAACACACAAAGCAATCCTACAAGATTTCTAATCAAAATATGCATTTCTTTTATGAATAGAATTATATTTATAAATCCTAGTGGTAGTTTGTGCGTCTGTCTCAAAGACAATTTTATGATTTTACACAGCAACAAGGCACGTCTTATAAACTTGCCAACCCTGCCACCAATATTTTTACCTGGATAGTCTGCTGCGTCATGCTGGCCATCTTACTGACAAAGTCAGCTACCAGCTGGGCACGATGCTGGGGCCCAGGTGAGCGCTGAGCCAACAGGTTACGCGCTGCCATGTACAGTGTGTAGGTCGGAGCTAACTTGAACTGCAGTTGCTTGCTGTTCACATCCAGGACAGAGGCTTGGAGCAAACGTACTTCAGCTTCAGAGAAAGA
This sequence comes from Elysia chlorotica, assembly GCA_003991915.1. Lineage (NCBI taxonomy): Eukaryota > Metazoa > Mollusca > Gastropoda > Plakobranchidae > Elysia > Elysia chlorotica. The sequence continues at coordinate 150,504 of RQTK01000723.1, forward strand.
AAAAAGGGAGGGAGTAAATATATGTAATATTATGTTTATTCGATCACCTATGACTATTATGTATATCAAAGGGCAAGCATGAGGTGTTTAATGGTATTAAATTTTTTTTCCTTTTTCTTTACCCTATAAACATAACCTCAATGATTACTTTCAATAATCATTTAAAAAATTTTTTTTTTTTTTTTTTTTTTTTTTTGTGCATGCATGTGTTGGGTAAATATGGCGTTTATTATAATAGTTTAAACTTCAATTTACAATGAGTTCAGTCCTAAAATGTAAAAATATCCACATTGAAGATGCTTAAAAACCAAATATTTGAATGAGCCTTGCAGAGACTTTTCTCTAGCAAAAAGAAAACTTTTTTTTCAAACTAGATAATAATGGTCCTATAGTGGTATGATGACAAAGAGTAGTGAGTAAAAATTGTTTAACTCACCATCCAGAAAGAATTCTATTGAAGCAGGAAGAAGGTCATCATGAATTGGTCCCACTTGTGATGAACCAGGGGATCTGTCAGAGGCACTCCTGCAAGAAAAAGGATAAGTGTTGTTAAATCATTTAAAATGATATGTCCTAATGAATTGCAAAAATGGTTTTACAGCTTTGGTATAAAAAAAACTCTCTTTCCAAATGTTCCCGCTCCTAGAGGTGTTTAGGAGACAGTGAAATAGTTTAATTTCAGAATCAAGGCTAAGACTTCTGATATGTATTCATATGATACTAAGTTATCTCTGCACACGACAAAAAGTGGATCTTACAAAAAAATATACATATATTCATAACGTGATTGGGTTGAAGCTTAGTCTAGAATAATGTGACAGCTAGACTTTCTTTTTGCAATTGCACACTCCTTAGTGAGTGAATTTCACCATGGTGTAGAAAGTTTCAAGACAAATGTTTTTCTATTGATATCAATGCAATGCGGATTGGTTTACTGCTGTAAAATCAAATCTTGGACTGAAATGATTTCACCTCGCTTGCTTAATTGTAGGAGGGTGCGAAGATAGCTGTCTGTCTGGTTGTTCTAGTCTGCAGTTGTAGCAAAACACAAAGCCATTTATCACTCACCTCCTTTGCATCGAGTCCCATGCCTGAGAGCCAGGGCGAGGCGAATTTCCTCCCACAGTCTTCACATGTCCATCTACATCAAAATTAGTTTCTTGCGGCTGCCCACGTCCTTGCATTTGATATGGCTGCTTGTTCAGTGGGTGCTGAAAAAAACAAAATTTTTATTTTAAGCTTAATAAAAGACACGTTCTGAGAATACAACTGAAGGAAAGTTTAAAAATATTGAGCAGTTCCTAATTTTTTTAAGTTAAGTCTCATTCAGTCTCTGCTGAAACTTTAACATAACATGTTACTTGTGAAAATAAATTGTCAATAAATAAATCATGATAAAAGTGTAAAATTATTCAAATTATAATATTAATAATAAACAAAGGGAAACCCCTTAATAAATATGACTGTACAAATCCTGATTAGCCATTATTTTTATTTCTGAGTTTGTTTTTGTTGCTTAACATTCAACGTCAGCACTTTATAGGCTATATTGTGGACAGGCGCTGAGACTAACCTCTGACAATTGTATGTGCTACCACACACTGGACAGTGCAGGAAAACCTAAACTCCTGTCTCAGCCAATCACATTATACGAACACCTACTCGACCAGTTGTGGGGGGAAATAAGACAACAATAAATTTTTGATCCACCGTGGATCTCAGCGCAAACATCCCGATTGGGAAACCAACGCTCTACCACTTGTGACAGTTCGTCAATCTTACAAGCAAATTATTTTCATCCCAGTAAGATGGCCTGAGAGTAATAACACTGTACAAACCTCATCAAAGCGAGGGTCCAGGAAGTGGAACAGCTTATCCTTCCCAAACTGCACAGTCTGCCCATGCTTGAGCATGGTGATCTCATAGATGCGCTGTCGCTCCACATAGATCTCTGCATCCTGGCTGTTTGGCGTCAGGGTGACCACACCTTCTGTGTGGGCGATGACGCAGTGGCATGGTTGGATATCAGGTCCTGGCAACTATGCAAGCCAAAGGGAAAAAAAGATAGATATAGATAATTAAGTGATAATGATATTTAACAATATAGATATCTTGTTTACATTGTGTCTTACCATGCATCCAAAAATATCCGGTCTTTACTAGTCTAATCATGCAAAATTGAATAACTAGGATTTTCCAGAGGTTGCAATGTGTCTGAAGTATTTTTTGCTCATTAATATAGTATTAAATCAAACATTTTGTTATAGAAGAAAAGTAATATTAAACAAAACAAAAAAACATTTGTTCAAGTCGCCTACAAAGGGGTATAGTATAAAAAAAAATGTTCTTTTATTTCATGTTCAAAGTCTAATAGCAACACTTTTTTTTTAACTACCAATCTGAACTTGGTCAACAATACTATCTTCCTTTTGGTAACATAAACTATGTATCCTGAATATTCATTGCCAGTTACTTATCTTATAGTGCTCTGATTCAACTTTAGAAAAATCTGCTTCAAATAAACTTACAATTTCCTGGACGAATTAATAAATTCCTGTCATATTTCAATATGGGTTTTAAAAAAAATCAAATAAGCATAAATCGAAATCACAAGTTTCCATTCACAATACAAAGGACAAAACAGCATAAGACATTTTTAGACACTCAAAAGTCAATCTTCAGCAGTACAAACCTAATTTATTGACATGAAAAAACATGCTCTATCTCTTTTACCTGCAGAAAATGTTTGCTGTTGTAGTCTGGCCTGTTGTTGACTTCCTCATTTATATTAACCACCTCTGTGACGTTCAGAGGGAGTACATGACGTCGTGGTTTACCTATAGATAGTAATACAAACAATATGATGACACACATTGTCATAGTCTGCTTAACTTTTTTACTTCAATCATTTCAGAATGATGAATATTTTTTTCTTAATTCTTTTTTTTTCAGAATTCAAAGAATGAATGTCCATGAAATCTTATGACACATTCCTTTATTTTCAATCCACTGGACTGTACATAAACTGTACATAACATAATAGATTAAACAGAGGCAAAGTTAATTGAGACATTTAGACCAAATACAGAATAGTATCTTAATTATTAATTTTTTTTTTTTCCCTTTGTTTTATGCCTTTGACGAGTTTACTGCCTATTTGCATGATTTGTCAAACCTTGAAAATAGTAAACAGATGTCTATTTTGACCAAGTCCCAAATAAAAAATTGTTTTTCTAGATTCCCGAATTTCTAAGGCATAGGTAGAAGAATATTTCATCATAAAAATGGACAGTTTAAGCTTTTAAAAAAAAATAACCCTTCCCCCTTCCCAAAACCAATGTATCAATATTTCACACAAAAAACATGACCTCAGAACCTAGTGTGCACGTTGTCTTGCACTTAACAATTTATATAGTAGCGATAAAGCAATAAAGAGGCAGTGAAGTTTCCAGTGTCATTTTTACCTCTGACATTAAGCTCAAGCAGGTAGGGCAGCATTTCCACGTTGGTGTGGCGCTGATCACTCTGGTGATTGCGCAGGTCATCCTGAGAGACGGCGCGGGTGCGTTTGCTGCGCTTCTGGTGGTCGGCGACTCGCTGACGCAGCTGGAATATCAGGTGACCTGAAATAGAACAGGTCCAATGTAAGGATTTGTGTTTGTTGTTGTTTAGTCCAGAGGTCTATAATATTTGGGGTAAAATTTCGGGTGAAAAATTAGAGTAAATGGTCATTAAACAGTCATTAATTAATCTAAGCCATTTTAACAAATTCTTAGTATTATTAAGCAGATACATTATCAGACTAGAAAATGATGCATTTTAAAACACTGTTAAAAGTTTTTTTTTTAATAATTCAAAACCGGATTTAAATTGTATTTTGAAATCAACACCATTTAAATAGCTAAATAGAAAAATGAAAGATCAATTGTAGTAGACTTTTTACTGATACAAAACTACTCAAAACAAAAGAGCCAACTTGTTCAAGGTGGCCTTTAAGATATTGTGTCACAAGTACAGTGAGTGAGTGAGAACACAAATATAAATCACATGCATTGTTTTTTAGTCACCATCTAATGGCCACTTTCAAATCAATTTTGCTATAAATCAAACCAGCATTGTTTTAATTTCGCTACATAAAATACATGCTCATATTGCAGCTTTTAAACGCTTTGATTTTATGTTTTTCAAACATTAACCCCACAGAAAATGTGTTTAACTTCACCTGTATTTCTGAAATCTTTTAAGTTCATTACCTTTCTCCAAAATAAAAAGCAAAGGTGGCAAAATACAATTATTATTCACAAACTTCTAAAATAAAAAGCACACATAAAACACCTTTCCATTTCCCTTTTTTTTTCCCTAACAAATTTGAAAAAAAAAATATTTTACCATAAAGTTAGTTTTAGTATACAGCCATAAAGAACGATTTTGCCAATGAGTATGCGTTTACTGAGGCTTGAGAAAACAAAATGAAAAATAGTAGGAGTGGTAGCACTAAACTTTACACAGGATTATATTTCAAGAGGAATATAACAAAAGAATACAAAGACTACAATAGAAGTTATGAAATAAAATAATAGATTTTTTAATAAAGCCTTGAGTGGTAAGTGTCCTGTAACTTACCCTGACCTCTCTGCTTTGCATGCTGCATGACAATGGCGAGAGGACAGTCATTGTCATGGAGGACCCTCTCGTCACCCTCTGGACCACCACCATGATACTCCATACCTCCAGGGGGCAACAGAACCTGGTAGAAAGATAGAGGCCAATATTAGCATGTATACGCCGTAAAATAAAAAAAATGCACCAATTCAGAACATTAATAACAATGCATATTTACAACGAAACCTTTTCTTTTTTTAGAAGGTTCTCTTAATTGATTTATTCTGTACATTTTTAGCATTTCAAAATAAAACAAAAAGAAGTTCAAGTTTTAACTTTGAATTATAATTCACAGAGATATCATTTACAATTACTCCATCAAAAACAGTAGAAGTGAGTAATTTCACTTAAAATCCTGAAAATAGTCATGGACAATACCAAAATCATGTATAATTTTTTTACAAGAAATGAGATTGTTCCAATGGTTAGTTCTTTTAAATAAAATTTAAGTTTACAGTCATGAAACATACCAATACTGAAAGTGATTTCAAACCTTTCCATGGTTCTTAACCCTAAAATTGTGTCAGTATTTCTTTTATAATCAACAAGTAAGCCTTTGGCTGCTCCTTCCAAGAATGTAGGGACATGTTCTTTTTTTTTATTTCACTCCCCTTTTCATTGTTTAAGATGTGCTCACCTCAATCGAGTTAGTTTGTTGCTGTATGTCCAATGTTTGCACTATATAGTCTATATTGCAGATGTGCCCAAGACAAATGTCTGACAATTTTAAGTACTGCCACACAGAGACAGTGCCAGAAGAAGACCTGGACTCCTGTCTCAGCTGATCGAATTATACTAACACCAACCCAACCAGTAGGGGACGAAATCGTACAAACAAACTGCTCACCTCAACCAGGCAGTAGGCTGCAGGGTCCTCCTTCTCCAACCCATACTTCTCCATGGCCTCTCGCACCACAGCCGAGGCTGGGTCAGCCGTGGACAGGAACAGGGTTTTGTATGGGACATCCGGGCGCAGGGACTGGCCATAGATCTTCAGGGTGCCACCTACACACAAAAAAAGAAGAAAAAATTGTGTGAAGACCTATGGGAGATGAAAACTAAACAATACATTATATTTCACTAAATTGCGTGCTATATTACGTTCTGAGATAGTAACTGTATGCGAGGCTTCAGTCTTAAATTGGACCTATTAAGCCATTGGAAAAGAATAACAAAACAAAACATGTACATAAACTGTATAAGGGAGATATGCAAGCAAACTTCATGTGCAAGATAAACAGAAAAGTATCACAAGTTGCCAACTAGAGAAAAACTTTCAAAAGCAGTCCATCTTTTTTGTAATACATGATTATAGATGGTATTAGATGATCTAATATGAGCCTGCCCAGAACAGTAGGTAACCCCACATAATGCCAATATAGACGGACCAATGTATTGTTAAAAGAAACTTTGAGGATCCAGCTTTTCACCAGGACCTATGTTTTAGAATGGTGTTTTCTGTAGTACTGCATAGATCACAGGACTAAGACAATGGTGTAGAAATGTCGTCTTGTCAGTAATGTCACTAGTATTTGGTATGAGAAAGAGGTGATTGCTACTGATGAGTGAAAGGAAGGGTAGAAGCTGAAGTGGATGAACCTCTCTTCTCAAAACTTAATAAAACTAATTAATACCCAAATTGGGAATGAAGAAATAGGACAGCTTAATTGTAGAAATATCTAAGTCACCAGTCTTTGGTATGAGGAAGAAGAGGTGGTTATTACTAATAGGAAGGGTCGAATCTGAAGAGGATGCAACTTTCTCAAAACAAAATAAAACTAATAAAAACCCAAACTGAGAATGGAGAAATCCTGTAATGTCCTCAAAGTTTCCTGAAAAGTCTATTGACAAAAGCGTTTTGTTTGATTTTGATTATTAGTACTTCCTCAAGCTATGAATTTGAACTGAAATGGTAGTGAATGATATGAGAGAAAAGGGAGATATATATCATCCTTGAGCATCATTCTATAACACTTGTTGTTTTGTTGGCTGTTTCGATTGTTGGGGGGAGGGGGGTGTTTTAGTGGGGGTCGGTAATTCTCTCCCTCCCCTTAACATTGCGGCACTTTTGCTCTTAATTTCACAATTTTACATCCACGGGAGTCAACATGCCCTATTTGGGAAATCTATGGTGTGGTGTTAATAAGTCAGTCTGAGCTAAAAGGGCTTTAAAGGTGAGAGGGGGGGGGGGGAGAGAAGAAGGAAAAAGAGCCCACACACAACATGATCTCCATCAATCACATCCTTTCACGACCTCTGGCCGGACCGTTGACACATCAGGTTTACCACACCAGGTAATAGCCTTGTACACCCAAAGCCTTGTCCCCAGGCATAACCACTACTACACTCGACGAGTGTATGAGATTCTCTTGAGGACACCACATAATGAACCTTTTTAGTTTTCAATTCAGTTTATGTGTGTCTTGTTCAAGACTTTGTTTTGTGTTGTTTGTATTGTGTTTTTATCTCTTAAGTGTCCACAAATAGCAGTTACAGTATTAATATTGGTCACTGGAGAGGATGTAGAGAATTAAAAGATGGTTTAAATTCGATAGCAATTCATGTCCATGTTTTATTTTTTATTTTTTTATTTCTTTGGACAAAACTAAAAACTAACACAAGAGAGTACAAAAACAGTGGTTTATACCATGAAGGGAAAAAATTACTATTTGCAATTAATGCTGGAAATAATCTTGTGCAGGATCTAGATAAAGTAATCGCAACAACCAAGCTGTCCCCATGTCCCTTGGGCGGCCGGCGGGGAAGAGGAGGGGGACCAGGGAGAGACAAGACAAGTTGGACCCGGCACGGCACAAGACACGCGAGTGAATTTGTACCTGCTGGGCCAGTTAATAATAATTTTCTCCCATTGCCCATTTCCCAATTCTAAACCTGCGGGCAAACATGTAGACCTAGGTTGCCCTCCGCCAGTGAGGGGGGCCCGCTGGGCTAAGGACGCAACCAGTGCCTAAGGTGCATGCCTCCATTGTGGCGTAATTTAAATGTTAAGGTTGGCATGGCGGTAAAGGCCAATCTGCTGGCACATCTACTGCTCGTGGGTTCGAGTTCTGCTTCTTTAGCACCATTACACTTACAAAGCTAGGTGTTTTGTTGTTGTTATTTTTTTCCCCTGATATTTTCGTGAGTGTTAGAAACACATACATAGTATTATAATCATATACCTTGATTTTGTTTTTATATTTTCATTAAAGGAACCTTGTTATCGACCTCCATTATTTAGATAATATTAACGATTATCAAGTATTGAGGACGGTTCTAAAGCTTGCCCTGCGGTCATAAAAAGAAAGTAGCGAGTTCATAGTTTACAACATTTCTATGTTTTGCGGTTTTTATTTCCCTTCAAAAACCATTCTCTGTAACTTTTCAAACATCACGAGATGACGAAATCGATCAGAGCAGCTTAGAATCAGGCCTGCCATTGTTCACGATAGAGCGTGGTTCTGATTTACCAAAATTCAATACACGAAATTTGAAGCCACGTATACAGGTGGAATCAATTTATTGTTCGATCGTGGAGAGGGGGCAGGGGGGTACTCCTCTAATAAAACTTCTATCGTGACAAATACCTGTGAGAAATTGTACTATCACCAGTAGCCTAAGCTGTTAAAAAGAAGAAAAAAGGGGCGCTGGAGGAGAGGGGGGGAGAGAGAGAGAGAGAGAGAGAGAGAGAGAGAGAGAGAGAGAGAGAGAGAGAGAGAGAGACGCACGCATAGTCTACACAGGTTGGTAGGCGCCCAGCACAGATCTGAATCAATTAGCATTACAATCATTTTGTTTGTTGTTTCTTTTTCGTCTAGCGGTGGCAAATAAAAAAAAGACTGGAAACATGTCAGAGGTGAGGAACACGTTGACAAACTATCCCCTAAATAACCTCAGCATAGCTGGATATCCATTGGCCCTACGTTGATCACTTCAGCCGTCTTGTCTTAGAGACAGTACATTACATACAAAGAACAATAGAGTCAATAGCATGATGGTCAACTTTATTGCTCCACAGGCCTCACAAGGCGAGGTCGAGGCAGGACGATTAAAACCCTGTGCATATATATTCTTTAGTTCCTAGTAAAACTATGAAATAACCACTGTCTAGCCCTGTATTTAGAATTGCAAATGAAGCAGGTGCTGCGACCTTAGACCGATGGTACACAATCACCGCGTGTCGAAGGCTTTTTAAGCCTACCTCGAGAGTTATTTGAAGGAGGAACATTGTGAAAGAAGGGGGAGGCTTGGGAAAAAAAAAGATTAGGGATAGCAGATTTAGCATAACAATCAGGCAATCTGATTTATTAACAACGCTTCCACCTCTCGCAAACAAACACACACACTACTTTATTGTCTACAAGTCATGTACTAAATTTCGTTTGGGTTTTTTTTCCAAAACGATCATTCTAACTATCTATACTAAGACTCATGAATTTTCAATCGTTACATTTTTTTTTTCAATTGGTGATCTTGTGCAGTATTTGATTTATTTTTTTTTTTAGCAAATTAGCTTTCTAGCCCTAATCTGTATCATGCATAATCATTATAACGCCTTTATAGATGTTATATTTAACACTTAAATATTTCGGAACGTGAGGGCCTGTAGTTATTGAATACATAGCCAGTAATTCCACAATACTATAAAAACCGAAAGGGGTCTCTGCTAATATTGAGACAACATATTTTCTTTAATGGTTGTAACTTTCACATTAGAAAAAAAAACATAATGATTATAATAACTACCAAAAAAAATTTTTTTCTGTGATCGTTTTGTCCTCCTCACGCATCAATTTTCTTTCTCCACTCATTTTTATGTCCTCGATACTTTACTACGCTGGTTGCCCATCCTTTTAATATTCCCTCTCTATTCATCTCACTCTATCTCAATTTAACTCTCTCTCTCTCTCTCTCTCTCTCTCTCTCACACCGGAGTCTTGACCTCCCCAGCTTCTCAGCCTCTCCATCCAATTAACCCACAACGCAATTTAAAACTAGTGTAGAGGCGAAGAATGCTCGGAATTTCTCCTCTGACAAAACATCAGCTAATACCCCCCAGGTGTCCCGTAACAGCGTGGCCCTGTGATCATGACAGGAGCTGCTTCATTAAGAAGATTAACCTTCCGCGAGCCATTTCGTAGCGGCTGGGATGGACCGCCAAAATAATGTTGTGAGCCGTAACACACCGATGCCCCACGGAGTGGATACACTTAATAACATTACCATGGTAATGAAAATCACCCAACATAAAATGCAAAAAAACATGCTCATTTCAAAGCAACTGTATCCGACAACCTCGTACATGTTTAGTTTTGTTTTTTTTTTCCCGGCGGCTTTATAGGTCCACTTTAAGACTGCAGCTACAGTTACAATCTCAGAAAGTAATATAGCACGCAATTCTTTCTTTTTAATTGGGCCAATATAATTACATGTATGGTGCAAACAGTATTATTATGAGGTTCAAGAAGAGAAAAAAGTTATGATAAAGCTATGTGGTTGACGATAATATTAAACTATAGTTACATATAATAATCGCGTCAATCCCTTCCCCCCTTTCATCCAAATGCCATAAAAATAGGTATATTGTGTACTTTCATATAGCCAATAAAATAAAATAAAAAGCAACCAAAGAGATCGGAGAAAAGCAGGTGATGTGTTCCTAAGGCGCGTTTGTTTATTTAGTCCTGACCTCAGATCACAAACGAANNGCAAGGCGGTTGTTCAACGTGTAAGAGGGGGCCATTTAGTCCGACTGGTTGGCGCTGTGTGGACAGTGGACAGTTTACAAGGTAGACCTTTACATCTAGATCACAAGTACCAGTCGGTCATCGTGCTAGATCTCTAAACACAAGAAGTTCAACAGGTTCCCGGGCCATGGGGGGTTAGTTTGTACAAGGATACATGCAGCCCGAGAGGTCCACGGTTCGCAACCCACAATCGGACAAAATCTATTTGTCCAAGTTCGTCTCCTACTGATAGGATCGGTAATTTTAATTGACGGCTGAGACAGGAGTCATGCTACCCCCACCCAGCAAGTACAATTATTAGAATTAGCTCTCTCTCTCTCTCTCTCTCTCTCTCTCTCTCTCTCTCTCTCTCATCTCTCTGTGCTTCTTTGTTATGTCGTCATTTGTATCGAACTCCCTTCACAACCGTAATCAATTTACCTGGGGAAAGTCATCCCACATATCACGCATGCGATGTTCTTGGTATACGTATGTTTTGCCTTGTTCTAAGAGTGATTTCTCATACCTGAAGATGGACTTAGCCGCATGCCTATGTTTGAGATGCCATCGAACTACAGTGAGTGAGCGCGCCGCAAAGCCTTCGTTGACCTCAATACCTCTGATCATAGCAAAACGTTTCCAGAGCCGTGCCGGTTAATTCGTTACAGCACCGTTCAGACGGTAAGTAAAGGATTACAGTACAAAGGGTGAGAGGCGGAGACCGCGACGCCGTGTTGGAACAGCCGGCGATAATCAGCCCTGAGACAGATCAGCAAGATCGGCAGCTCGCTGTCTTTGTGGTAACATTTCCGGTGTCGCTGAAAACTGAAGTCCTCGGTCCTCGATTCTGGCCCATTACATGCTTTGCGATTCACGTGACGTTAACTGATGACATAACCACGCCACTCAGACATGGGCTTTATCTGAGCGCTTCCAATTGTCTCCATAGATCTAGAATAAAGCTATGATTAGACACCGCTGCAGATTCTGCCATACCGTCTTTATTTTCGCTAGAGGGTGAGTTATCGCTAGGCCTCTATTGCCTTTCTGGCAAGACTGTTACCTCCTTTTGGCTTTCGCAATAAGATTAAGAGCAACTTTTTTTTTCTTTTTCTTTTTTTTTTTTTAATTGCTATCGCTGCACTAATACGTACGAAAGCTTTTCGTTCTAATAATGCTGACATGACCTAATCATTGACTGCCCCATTCAGCAGGTGTGTAGGTGTTTTATGAGCGTGCAAGTCATTGACATTACTAATAATTTTGTTCTCGTAGATAGGTCACTCGGTATTTGTTACAACTTGACATGTATTTGAAATGTTTTCACCGACCACACCTAAAATATCGACACATTTTATTTCATCTATATATGCACGCACACCCACACATTCTCTCTCTCTCTCTCTCTCTCTCTCTCTCTCTCTCTCTCTCTCTCTCTCTCTTTCGAGGGGTGGGGGTTAATTGGTGCTCTTTTAAAATCAAGCAAAACACATGATCCTGTCCTGTGTAGACGATGAATAGTGTAGGGTCTTTCCTGGACATTCTTCATTTTAACTTTTTATTATTTAAGTTCTGGAGAGATAACAAACTAGCCTTTTGTTTAACGTTTCGGACATACTTGAAATATCTTAACAAGTATAATCTCTTTGCTCCCCTTTCTCCCTTGACTTTTAGAGCCATACGCACACACAAAAAACTAACGAGATCTTATGTTTCAAGACATTATGAAAAAAAAAAACAATCATAGATAAAGGTAAACTGCGTAAAAATTTTGGACTGCAGTACAATTTATCTTTTCCCCTTAAATCCTTACGCGTATTAGCAGTTATTTAAGATGGTAGTGGTGATTGTGGTGTTTTTTAGTCACTGAAGAAGGAGCATTTACAAAATAATACAAAACGAGAAATTGTTCGCCTCGGCACCAAGAATCATACACAGTGTACTATTAGCTAGGAGGGTCTCGATGGCAGTGGATAATACAAAAATTAATACTGAATGAATATTCACGAGGAAATCTTTGAGAAAAACTCCAAAATGGTGTGTCAAACAACCCATATTTGGGTAAAGAGGTACAGACAAAGTCAGACCTTATTTCCAGACAAGCACAAAGAATAAATGGTGAAGAAGAAAAAAAAAAGACCAGAGAACAATCAACCCAGCTACATTCTATAAGCTCCTAGCATACAACCCTTCGCCTAAAACCACCCAGACCTGCCCATCATGGGAAGTGAAACCACCTGCACAGCATACCAGATAGCCAGTTAAAGGTCATCCTATAATTATTTTATGTTGAGGCGGTCCGTTCTGCCTGTTTTAAGCCAAAAAAGGACTGTGGTCTCTGAACCTTTCTCAATCTCGCTCCTTTCCCTCGGCACGCTGATAGTAGGCCTATACACAACTGTGTTGATACAGAGAGCGAAATCACCACAGTTGATTAACACAACATCACGTGAAAAGCACTATGTGTTTTTAATGCGGAAGATAATTATTAGATATAATTATATATTTATAACATACTCAAAGTACATGTTTCACATTGTGGTCATTGAACCCGTTTCAGTTAGGGCTATTGAGAAAGGGCAGAGACCCGTAACATTATATCAATGTTTAACCACTCACAATTGAAATTTGTCATAACACTCGATTCCACCTCAGAACCTGTGATCAGCTCATGTGTCACAGAAGGTCAAGGTCAGTGCTGAGTGACAAGATCGGTGTGAGCAAGGCATTTGTACGTACATGTGTATGCTTTAAGATCTTTTGTACAAATGCAATTATAATAATATAGATTTTCACTTTTCTTAAACAGACAAGGGTCCATGCCTTCCTTTAAATAATTATTTGGTCTAAATAATATGAAATAGCACTGAGTATACATTCATCAGATGTGTTCAATATATTGTGAAACATTTTTGTAGGGACTGTCTTTCTTTCAGGATTGGGTTAAACATTTTTACTCTCAGATCCATTCAAAAATGACATGGTGATCGTCTTCTTTAACATTGCAAAAAATGCACAAATTATTGTCATCCCGAAGTTTGAAACGATTCATATTTTTTTTTGTTTGTTTTTTTTTTAGGTGAGCTTTTGTTGCGAAGCAGTGCAAATATTCTTGGTTTGTAGTGAGAGTGTAGTTAGTATAAGAACATAGGGAGCAGTGAAAGGGTGAGGGAGGGAGAGAGAGAGAGGGGGAGAGAGAGAGAGAGAGAGAGAGAGAGAGAGAGAGAGAGAGAGAGATATATGAGACTTTAGTTGTATCTCCATCCATCATCCATGGTCTGACCAAACTTTCGGATCCATATCTATTTTGTTCAAATCAAACTGAAGAATCCAAATTATTTAAAAAAAAAAAAGATGTGTTATGAAATAAGGTCATGACAGTTCCATAAAAACAACATTTTTTAGTAGTTAACTGCGAATACATTGCACAAAAACAAATTGAGAAGGGCGAGAGAAAAAAAAAAAGAAAAGAGTGGAACCATCAGCGAGACAGCCGAACGCTAGAATCTAACATTGGGACCAAGGAGGTCAGGAGTACTGTGGGACTGGGAAGAATCGATCGATGGCAATGCTTGTTGTGGCTAGCAGGGTCATTTGACGGGATCAATTAGCCAGCGGCAGTGCCAACACGCGTGCTGCACATTACGGACATTCGGTATTGTGTCTTGGTGCCCTGGCCAATACCAATACCAGCTCTCTGCAGAAATTGCCGAATTCCAGTATTGGCTTTAAACTGTTGAGCTATTTTATATTTTCCCATCTTCTTACATATATAGCATCAACTCCCTTCATTTACTTTCTACCCAATCAATCTTTTCTTTTTTTTTTCCTACTGAAGCTTAACCCCTCTACATTTTATTGACAGCAAACCCGTCAATCACCCCGCTTATTATACAAGTATGGACTTTCTTTAAAAAAATGGCAGAATTTGTTTTTGTTTTGCGTTTTAGCGTTTGTGCTGACAACATAAAGAAAAATTAAAGACAAAAAGGGAAAAAAATGCCCTTGTCACCACATCATTTGAACGGCACAATGAACGGTTCCAAATAGTAAATTCTGTCAAATTTGACAGGCGCTAGCAGTATGGCTGCAACACCAGCTGAGGATATTGACAGTTTATTGCTTTGCGGGCAATATAGTGGTGCGAACGTGGCGTACAGCTTTGTAGAATCTGAACACATGGTAGATGACAGTATACCATTACTCTTTATGTTCAGTGCGTGCGCATGGCTATTAATTTGGGTCAAAACAATAGTGATAAGAAGAGCGTACTATTTGATATGTAGAATCCTTTTGAAAGATAAAATTATATAGACCCTTAGAGTCGCTTGTTTAAAAGCAAACAAGACAGGCGGAGATCTAAAAGAAACAAAGACACAATGTTCAAAAAAAGGTGGGTAGAACAGAGAAGAGGGGGTGGGCAGAGATCACAGAGACAAAAACAGAAAGATACTCTTAAGAGTTATGCTATAATGTATACATAACTTGCAACTGATAACTCCGCCATAGATTAACACCTTATTTTGAGACGCAGTTACACGCAAACATTTATACTATACGTGTCAAAGGATTGGTTTCAAAGTTCGACCGGAATAGAGCTAACGCTATTGTTTCCCAATCCAGGACATTACGATTAAAAACTCGGTAGGGAAGGCCATTTCTGTTATTCGTACCATAGCGATAACGAGAGTTATTATTAAGAGGAAAGAAAACCGTGCCTTCGGAGACGGGCAGAGATCTGCACTGCACGGACTGGACAAAGCTGTCACGATCACATACTTACTCTATACGACATTGCCAAAATCGTGCATAACAGAAGCAGTGCAAATTGTACAACAGTACTACATCTACCACAAAGTCATTCAAGAAGAACTAGAATTTAGATCATCATAAATATATAAAAAAGCGAATATCCTTTTGTAAAATAACTGAACATTAACAAGTTAGTGAATCCATCCCATCAATATTTACCAAAAAAGATAAACATTAGCATACTCAGTCGTTGTTTTTTTAAAGTTTACTTTTACTTCAAGGAGAGGGAGAGTGAGATGAGGGGGGGGTAGACAAACAGTCTGTCGATCGAAAATAAGTGCCAACATATGCTATCTTTAAAACAATCTCACTTTTACGTTTCCCTTTCCTCTTTTGTTATGGTAGAGTTCTCTCTTATTAAAAGTCGCACGAGAGTTGCCAGCAGGATTTCTCCCCCTCTCCGACCAGCCATAATCGGATTGAGTCGGCCATATAAAGAGAGTACTGGAGGATGAGTAAAGCTTTCGATTTGAGCTCTCCTCCTCATCATTCTCAACACTAAGTTTTGAGCTAGGCGGCTGGAAGCATGGTCCCACAAGCCACTTAGATTGAAGGAAAAAATGAAAGGGATGAGAATACGGTGAATTCAACGAAAGGCGGGGAGAGGCAGTGGGAGGGACAGAAAAAGAGAGAAGGGGTGGGGGAGAGAAGAATCTAATGATAATTAATGATGGCAGTGAACGATTGAGAGAGAGAGAGAGAGAGAGAGAGAGAGAGTGTGAGTAGAATAAAAAATAAAGAGGATGGGAACAGAGAGAAGCCGACTAGAAGATCGATTGAAAAAGAGGGGGGAAATCGGACACGTGCACTTTCTGCAAATGGGAGCTAAAATGGGCCAAGGTTGTTGGAGGAAAGAGGGAGGGGAGATGAATGAAAGAAGAGGAGGGAAAGCACAAGAAGTAAACAGACAAGCAGCTGGCAATCTGTGTCGCGATGTTGGGAAAAACACTTGCGGGGTGATTATATCGAACCGAAGATGAAGTTAAACGATGAATGAAATCAGGAAGACTACAGCCCATTATTGTTTACATTTTCTGAAGAAGAAAAAAAAAATAAAACACATGAGGACTTTTTTATAAAACCGAATGTGTACCTCAGGCGACGCGCTCTTGTTGTAATAGTTTAGTACAACCTTTAGCTTGAAACCTACGGTTTGAGGGGATGGAGTTTAAGTAACGAAAGGTTCAGGCGCTTTGGGCAATCGCATCTGCAATCCTGGTAAAATGATCCACTAAACATTCCAAGTCGTTTTGAAATGACACCTCACCATCTCACATAAGAGTGTCTACAATTTCTCTTGCATTCTAAGCTACATTTTATTGCTGTCTTAATTGCACTCCCTAGTATCTCGGGCGTAGTTCGCAGTTGGTTCATCGTGTCAATTTTTATAAATGTTTGAGTGCAAAGAGAAACACGATTTTATAAAAGAATATTAATTTCCTGATATTATCTAATCTTCCGTCTAAGTTAGTTGTATATATCAGTTCAAAGTTGCTACAACAAAATGGTAACACATCATATACAGAACGAAAAAGAAAATAAAGAAATGTCGATTTCACAAGAGCGAAGCTAGCACAATTACTTATTGCCTCCAAGTGGGACATCCGCCCATCCATTCATTCAGGTAATCACAAACGTTCATGTGGCCAAATGATTTAGTAGACCAATCTAGTACATTCATGTTTTTGTTTTGTTGGAATGCCGTGCATCTACTAATGATCGGTATCTAACCGCCTACACAGACGTAGTGAACCTCGCCCACTTCGGACCAAAACAAGCTTTGCAAAAAACACGCCCTGCGGTATCACCAAGTAATGTCGGGAATGCAGAATCCTTGTTACAGTACGAAGGCCTCGGCGTAAATCAAACAAAGATGACAATGGGACAAAATGAATAGGAAAGTACAATGGGAAAGGAAGAATGGGTTTTCAGACACGGGAACTGGAACAGAAAGGTGAAACTAATTAACACGGTACCATTACAGTTTTAATATAAAAAAGGTGGGGTGAGGCGAATAAGGATGACACTGTGATCATATTTCTTTTTTTAAAGAAAGGTAGTTATGTTAATGCAATGGTGCAGAATATCCACATTTAGGCAAATAAAATATAAAAGTTTTTTTTCCTTCCATGGCTAGATCACTTTTACACGAATCAACTTACGCTTGGGCAAATTCGACTACATAGTTAACCTATCGATTGATTTCATTTAGCTGCATTGGATACGAGGCCAACTTAAAAAATTTTCTAGAAGGGTTTTTTTTTTTTTTTGGGTGAGCCCATGTGTCATTTTAAATGCTTAGGTTGAAGAAAGAAAAAGTAGTCTACCCTCTGGAATCCAGGCGACACAACTAGTTGATTAGGATATCTTAACAGCAGAAGAAATGAACAAAATAATTCAAGGTTGGCACAGTCAAAATTATAAACCACTTCCGGTAATAAACGCTTACGGTTACAGCCAACTTTGCATGTAAAAATTCAAAAAGCAGCTATTCACCAAGTTTAAATATGCGTGTTGTATCTGTGTGGGTATCCGGTGCCACAGAAAATATTTTTTAAGAAGCCCAAACCTATAAAAAGACGCATTCAAGCATGCGCTACACGAAGTGGTAATGTGGTGAAACTCGTGTGGTTTGTGGTTAATTACCCTATGTAGTCGTAAAACGTCATACGTTAGTATTGTATTTAGAGAGTGGTGGCTATAGTTGTTATAGTATTGACAGAAAGAGGGCAACTTCCGACTGCTTTCCTATGGTAGTATAGATCTTTAATTCCAGAGAACTAAGGGATCACTCAAATTGAAGAAAATCACACTATGTTCTTTTTCCTAAGAAGAGGAGAGCGTCATGCCTTTGCCCCCTTTTTGTTTCACCAATGAAAACAAAAATGTATACGTCCAGAGACAAAACTGAAGAGATAGAGATAGAGAGCGAGAGAGAGAGAGAGAGAAAGAGAGAGACAGACAGACAGAGCTAGTCGAACAGAGTGTGTATTTGTTGCTAAACACCCAACGTCAGACTCTATAGGTTATGTTGTGGACGCGACCCATGACTAAAGTCTGGCAAGTTTTCGTGCTGCCACAGAGAGACAAACGAGCGAGAGAAAGAGAGAGAGACAGAGAGAGAGAGAGAGAGAGAGAGAGAGAGAGAGAGAGAAATTACCAGTTAAAAACATAAAGGGTCGTTTAAAAAACAGGTTAGACCAAGGACGCTTTCGACTCCTGCCGTCCCACAGTTAAGGAAACAAAATCGATAAATACGTACATATTATTAACATATAACACTCTCCTTTGCACGTCAGGGAAAATGCAGGAAAAGAAATTGGGGAGAAGGAGGAGGGAAAAAAAAGGCACAGAGAGAGAGAAAGAGAGAAAGAGAGAGAGAGAGAGAGAGAGAGAGAGAGAGAGAGAGAAAGAGAAAGAGAGACTCTCTACGCATATACAAATGTGGACTGAACTTAGGAATATGAACATAGGAGTTCAGACATTGAAAATCGACTTCGACCGGACCCTTCCCAAAACAGCACTCAGGCAGAATCATTGAATCGACTGAAGTGGACACATTTTTTCCATAACAAATGAGATAGTGGTCTATTTGTTTTAAATGACTATCGCAGTTAAGACAGAAAGATACTCATTGAGTATTTTTTATCCAACCAACTAGCTCACTAATCTAAGAATGTAAACTTGCATAGAAGTGTCTCATAATTTAATGATATATCTCACTTTGATTCTAAATATAAGTACATTTGTATTCGACCAGAGCCAGACTGACGCTGGTGGCTGGGGTGGGGCTGTGGCTTCCGCATGAAACCCTCTTGTATTATTTAGCCTCGGTCTGACTGCGCAAATAAATTTTACAAGAGGGTTTCATAAAGAACCCCCAGTCCAGCCACAGCCCTACCCCAGTCACCAGCGGCAGTCTACTGAGTCTAGTTCTTGTCTTAGTTTATTTCGGTGACTGTCTGCTATTTTTAGAAGCCTCGATTTTGATTCAGCGACGCACAAAAACAATGACTTATAGCTCACGTACGCATGGGGAAATCAGAATCCAACAATGGTCGACCGCGTCTCATACAATCAATATTCTACAAGTTGTCCTTTTCTTGCTCAAGCAGAAAGAAAATGTTTTACTTTAACTTTTCTTTGCTAAAGGGTGGAAAAGCTGAAAAAAGGCTGAATGCACTACGAGGCAAGTCTGGAGAGGAAAAGAAGAACTGACAAGTATGGATGCCAACGCGCATCGCCGTCAACATTCATTTATGAGTGCACGCTATGATCTACCGCTGGCACATAGATGTGCTGCATTTTATTTCCACAAAATAGTATTAGTACAATCAGTACTGATGCACGTGTCCACAAAATTAATGTTAGTCGCGCTCCCATTTTCCCACCAGCCAACGGTATACACAAAAGACTTTTTTTTTTAGTTTAATATTTAATACCAAACTGAGGTTGCATCCTTATGAATCCGATAAGAATTTTTTTTAATAAAAAAAATAAATAAAAAAGAATTCTGCTTTTTACCAATGAGATTTCACAGTAACTTGCTAGCGAGACTAATAACAGATGAAAACAGGAATTTTAAGAAACATTTTCGCTGCGACAGGGGAAAAAAAAAAACAAGTTATGGTGTACTCTTGATGTTGCGTCGCATAATGCACGGTGGTGCCAAAGGTGGCCATACGGGATGAAAATAGTACTTTAAATTATTCAAACCAGAAGAGCAAGCAAGTCAAAAAATCTGCAGCTGCCATATTATAAAT
The DNA here is from genome assembly GCA_003991915.1 of Elysia chlorotica. Lineage (NCBI taxonomy): Eukaryota > Metazoa > Mollusca > Gastropoda > Plakobranchidae > Elysia > Elysia chlorotica. Next base: position 170,467 of record RQTK01000723.1, read on the forward strand.
ATTAGGTAGATTGTAATTAATGATCATTTTAAATAAAGGACTGCGAGACATTATCTGCCCAGGGGTACAAGATTCGTGAAACCTAAGCCAGTAGTTGATTTTACCCGTATTGGCATGTTTTCATAGTTTGGTTTAGGATTTATGGTGCCACCCACACATAAACACGAAAACAGAAAGAGAAGAAGCAGAAGGTGGCGAAGAGGAGGGGGCTGAAAATCGCCCTTTGTTGTCACGATCAACTGAAGGAGATCTAGAGGATTTTCGAATGACAAATGAAATTTCAGGGTACTTGAGGTCATGTTATCTCTAGACTTTTAAAGCCATCATTAGTCTACACTTTACATCCTAAACATGAATATAAAGACATTAGAATAAACATGGAAATAAACGAGGCGTTACTAGCTCTACATCTACGAAAACACTTCAAACAAACCCACGGACAGTCTACATCTAAAAAAAAGGCTTACTACAAACCCACGGACATAGTAACACTATCATTCTATGTCAAAACATAAAAATAACTGTAACAGACATCGCAAGCAAAACAGAAAAATAGGGGCAATGGAACTTATAGACCGTGGGAATGCAAATCGCCGCCGGCACAATGTCATACCTACCAGACAGGGTCTGGTCTAGTTCTGAGATAGAGCAAAAGGTGTCGAGAGGAGCAGGTAGTAGGTGAAAGGTAAAAGGTGGCATGTGGGCGATGATTGTTTGTGTTAGATAAATTAATGGATGAAGTTGGTTACCACTTTTACCAGTGGAATAAAGAATGAAAACAAATCATAATGGGGATGGTTATTTAGTACAGTTATAATAACATGTTTTAAAAAGAAAACAAAAAAGACCATTGGCAAACAAAACCCCTTAGATGTAGGGGTTTACTTGGAACTGTTGAACGCCCACACCAGAACAGCCACTGCACGCTTTATAAGATCCTGAAAAGCATAATGAACAGGTATCAAATCAACGCTGCAATCTGAGCTTCCATTTATGTTGAACTATACCTGTATACCATGGGTTTGTGTTGTTGTTTTTTTTTGTAAGTAGACTTACTTTACATTTTACGTTATTTTTTTAAGTATGTAATTCGCAAGAAGGAAACAAAAAAGACCATTGGCAAACAAAAACCCTTAGATGTAGGGGTTTACTTGGAATTGTTAAACGCCCACACTAGGGGAGCCACTGCACGTTTTATAAGCTCATGAAAAGCATAATGAACTAAGAAGCAGGTATCAAATCAACGCTGCAATCTGAGCTTCCATTGTTATATTTTTATACTTATGAACTTACTTTATTTTTAAGTTATTTTTTTTAAGTATGTAATTCGCAAGAAGGGTAATAGACGGAGAACAATAATACATTTTTACTAGATCTATAAAGAAAAGAGAAAGTAAATCTCATAACACCCCATCTATCCGCAACTATTATAAAATCCGTGTCTGGTTCTTAGATTCTCGGCGCTGGACGACGTTCAGTTGACATTAAAATTAATGGTTAATGCAGTGGTTGTACCGGTGTGTACGGTCCCAAACAGGCAAACCCCGAAAAATGGTTTAAGCTTGTGCTAAACGCTTGCAACACGACCAAGGCTGGTGTTACACCAGCTAAACGCCAGACGAGGCAAACAGTGCGATGTTGATAACGGCCCACTGCTTCAGGTACGATCAAACACCAACTAGGCCTAGTACCACCGTCGCCGCAGAACTAGAAGTAGACCAGGGGGAGGACGGCCCAATCTAGGGCTGGCCAGGCCTGACACGCTTGATGACCTGATATGACCAGTGGCTCGGAGGCAAGGCTTTAAAACCTGGCCCGGTTTCGGCAACACCGACGGGGGAGGACAGCGCTAGACACAGAGATTGTTTACACTTCACAATCTTAATTCACGTTATATTGAAATATTTGTAACGTCCTCTTACGCATCTTTCAGGTGCGGTCGAATCTAGTCTGATACGTCACCTCTCTATAGGCACAATAAAAAATTACCACTTGAAGAAAAAGGTGAGAGAGAGAGAGAGAGAGAGAGAGAGACAGACAGCGAGGGCTAGACAGACATATATAGAGAGGCACACAGGCAAGGCAGACGCGTTTCAAAAACAGTGACGCTTTTTTGGCGTCCAATAGCATATTAACTGTGTGAAAATGTAATCCGATCATAATTAGCATTTTAGTGCCCCCCCCTTTTTTTTTTTTTTAAATGAGCGACCTGTTCGGTTCCCACTTGCTAGCGTAGACAATAATGGACCCTTGCATTAATTGTTTCTAAATCTAGATCCAAACATAGGGCAGCACGCTTCACGAATACACGCCTTACAAGAGGAATACTGTTGTAAAAAGGATCATGACAGTTTACCATGGAATTAGAGCACAGCTCAATCTAAATAAGTGGCCTGACAAGATTCACGGATTTTAAGTCCAGCGGGCTTAAGATTACGAACCCCTTGCCCAACCTTTTCAAAAGGGGATCCTTCTGTCGATTTTGTTCCAACTAGGCAACTACCCTGTGAACATGGTTTAACAATAAAGGCTCAGTGTCGGGCCCACGTTTAAGTGAAACCTAAGGAGATGTGATGTTCGGTTTGATTATAAAATATAAAAAGGGTGGCGAGCTAAGCATATTGCAAGGCCACACAGAAAACCAAACACGTACCGACTACATTATATTAAAAAACATTAGGGTTTTTTTATCCTTTAAAAATAATACAAAGGCAGAAAAATGTAAAAGGCATTTTTTTTCATCATTGTTCATTCAGCAAAGTGACTTCTATCGGTTGAACCATTAAATTCAACCGAGCACGCAAACAGTAATGCATTGTGGGGAAACGATATTTTATTGTCATTTTACCTCGAGCCCAGCGCCAATTGCCCCCCCCCCCCCTTTTTTTCTTTTTTTAATACATTCAGGAACCATTCGGTTAGTCCAGATTATATGGAGCTGAATGAAAAAGAATTACATGATGCACAACTATCACCACTGGTGTTCTGCTGATGCGTGCTACGGCAACTACTACTCAGTACTGGTACTTCTACAACTACTACTACTACTACTACTACTACTACTATTGATTTTACACACTGACAACAGGCAAAACTCTAAGGAGAAAGATTGTCGATCTAATTGCTTACAGTGCAAAGTGGATAATGTCACATCCACTCCAATCCAAACTTTCTACTTTTTTGCCGAAATTTATGGAATTATCATTTAGGCCATCGGTCCAACTTTAGATCTAGATCTAGTTATGACGAATCATGTCAAGGAAGATGACCCAAAAGAACTTAAAAGGTCCAGGTGAAATTATGAGGTGAAGTACTTCGCCTGCTGAGCATGGGAGATTAGAGGATACGATAACGAGTAGTCAAACTTTACTACCGGAAAGGTATGTTTACAAACCTAAGCGTTCATAACTGGGACCCAGGCATAAACTGAAACAGGAAAAGAGGACACCTCAACAGCTCCATCTCACCTACATTGGTCTTTTTATTGTTTTAAGATACGACATGACATGTGTGT
>RQTK01000723.1:173998-181498 GCA_003991915.1 Elysia chlorotica
GTGTATCTCTCTCTCTCTCTCTCTCTCTCTCTCTCTCTCTCTCTCTCTCTCTCTCTCTCTCTCTCTCCTGTATTCCTTTTTATTGCAAGCCTCATATTCAGATGCGCGTTGGATTTACGATCTGAACTATAAGTTACGACAAATATTTTCGATGTAATACACGTGTAATGCCTATTTTATTCTTATTTTGTATATAAGATACACTCAAAGAGATAAAAACGAATGTATAACGTCTTGAAACTAAAAACTTAGGTGTGAAAAATGATCAAACATGCTATGTAGATAAACAGACAAATAGCGAGTCGGTCTGACACATTGGTTCCGAAATCCTAACATTTAACACAACACCCTCAAAGCAGTCTACACTATGCACCAGTTCCCGCCGCCCTTTATGTTAAGTATAACAAGACAATAATCAGGCGTGTCCCGGTTGGCAACGCCGACCATAAAAATGAATAAGCATCCCCGACAAGAACAATACACCGTTCTCATGGCAGAAAGGGCCGGGGCGATAAGATAATAACCACAACCAGTAATTAGGAATTCTGGTCGCGTTTGGACGCCGATATGGTAATTTTTAACCAAGATTAGTCAGATTAAGATGATGAAAGGTGGTTCCCAATCCTTAATTAAGAGAGCGTAAAAATAGTGCTATGGCGAGTTATATGCATAGAGCGATTTAGCGGCGGATACAGGTTTTGACTCAAATTGTTTCTCTAGAGTGTGCATTGTTCAGGTATTGGGCGGCACACTCTCATCTGCTCTCCGAGTTCCGATCCACTGCAGCGGTGACTAGACTTTCGACAGTTTAAACCTGAACCAGAATACTGCACTGGGATTAAGAGAAAAGATAAGCTTTTAGATTTGTTTTGTTCTGTTGTTCGCTTAATGTAACTTGCTACAGCGGAGATACAATACTTGTTTTATGAATGTATATCGACAATATGGCAAGTAGATATGTAAGATAATTTTCTACACCTAGAAACAAAGATAAATTTCCTTTAAATGACCGCACTATGTTCATGACAATAAGTGTACGTGCGATTGGAGTGGCGGCAAGTAGACAGTCAATTCATATGATTTCAACGTAAAACCTTTTTTAAGAAACTGGACAGAGATGGTGTAATGCGCTTGTAGAGTATAGCTAACCAGCCTGCACGGATTTCTATGAGGCATAAATTACATACTACATAGCAGCCCTTTTGCGGTATGTGCCTACGTACATGGACTGTAACAGTGTAACCTGAAGCGTCTCCGACGTCTAGTAGCCCCTGACCCCAGGCTCCAGAGAAGCTGATAAGTCAGCGATAAGACGGGCCACAGGCTCGCCAGGCATCCTCGTTACGGAAACCCGAGTCGCTCCAACTCGCTCACTGCGCTGATACTCTTGGGAGCAAACAACAGCACAAACACAGGCCACGGGGACATGATGATTGTCGGGGAGGAAGAACAGAAGACAATGGCGTCCCTTCAAGCTCTTCCTCGGTCCCTCCCAAATTGGGGCCTTGGCTATCATAGTCTGAGAAGCACGACTCTGCAGACAAGGGACCAATTAAGGTCAGGGCGCCCACATGATGAGGTTAAATTTGGTCAACCAACAAGCAATCCCCTCCCCCGGGAGGTTGCTTTGGTTGCTATAACACATTCAATACATGAATAAATACTAATTTGGACAGGGGTCCAAATGATGAGCATGAGAGGGTTAGAGAAGAGAAGTAGAGAGTAGGAGATTCCTTATTTCTCTCATGATTACTAGAGAGAAAGGATTTTCAAAACGTGTAAATGCGTAAGAGGAATTACAGAGCAAACCATGTTTTCTTATACTTGATTATGAATGTACATGATTGAGGGACAAACCTATTCAAGTCTGTGTTGTTTATATTTTCTTTTCACACATACAAGACAGCTAAGCACATTTATCTTTTTAATCATACTATGTTCAACTTTGAATGGAATATAAGATCGAATTCTATTACTCAAATTAAAATGTAAGCCTCGATCCCACATTCAATCATTCTTCCAAAACAAAACGCATGTAGAACACACGATTTGCTTTTTTAAAACCATAAGGTAATAGGGATCACGTTCTTTTTGGAACAAAATGTAGATTAGGCAAACACCATCAGTAACTGGAATGGGTTGCCCAAAAGGTAATTACGCGAACGACACACTCCACACTTTATTATTCTACGCAAACCACGACTGGCAATACATTAAACTTTCAGAGCAGCTAGAGACCCCAAAGAATTAATATGGGAAAAGTCACCAGGGTTAGGCCTTGCTATTGATCATCGAACTACGGCACTCGGCTTTGTGGCTACTCAGTTGGAGAGTCGATACATGGCCGGTAGCCTTGAATATTGAATCGAAGCAAGCAGCAAACAAACGCGGCTAAAGTTGACAGAAAAATAATGAATGTATAAACAATGTTTTCTCCCACGTCAGTGTAAAACAGAAAAACATTGGCTTTCTCTGCAGCATTAGGGTAGTTTTAGATCCTCATAAAATATTTTTAAAAGGCTGTAGGGAGGTGAATAGTGGAATGCTCTTGACATGTTTTACAATGCTCGACAATTTTTCTGCATTTATGCGGCACGCATATACATGCAACTCGAAACTATTTCCTCCCTTTTAATCGGGCTACTATGCCCAGAGCTCAAGCTTGAAGATGGCACTTAATAAATAAAGAACATAGTGCATGATTCTATCCATGTCGGGCATGTGATTCCAATGCCATTCGTAAAAGTCAAAAGACACCGAGAAATTCATAGGTGAAACATAAACATAATTATTCAGCAAACTTTAGACATAATTTTGTCTCGAAATGGGGATGACTTTATACAAATGTATATCAAAGGTAAAATGCCAGAGGAAGTATTCTACAGGTGAGTCATCGTTACTTGTTTCATCTTGCATTGATATTGATATTGTAAACATAGAAATGCCGACCCGCCAATGACTCCTCGTCATTCGCCTCATGTCTCATATCTCACTCGCAAGGGAGGTGTAAATACATTTTAGTACTCCCCGATGCACTTAACAGTACCGATGGTGAACACATTCTAGTAAGCAAAAATAACCAGCAACATAGGTCTCGCACCACCGCCAATGTGGAGAGTGGGCAAACATTCCTTGCGATGCGACTGGGCCCTTCTGTATAACATGGTATAAGACCAACATTCCCTCGCCAGGCATTGCAATCAACAGAGCGGGTAATGTTCAGCTGAGTGCAACGGGCTGTACCGCTTGTTTCGAGCACTGAGAGACACTACGATTAGTATAATTTCCAAAAAAAGTTGTTCACTTTACCAGTTAGCCTCAATAGGTGAAGATACACCTTTAGATGTGTATTCATGTATAATTTATCTATATATCTACGTGGCACCTAGTATCACTTTAGACTAACCCAGTGCTGTTTGCTGTCCATTACCAGACATAAGCATTATGCACGCTGCAGGTGCCTCTGACTTTAATTAACAAAGGATGTATAGGGTTACAAGGTGAGATAGAAGGCCGTCTTACACACACATACACAGCAGCTTGCTCTGGTCTCATTGAGGAGCAATCCAATGATTGTAATATCAAACATGCAATCGACTAAACATGTCCTTATAACATATGGAATGAAGTGTTATCATCACTGTACCATTTAATGAACTCAATTCAACTAACTCCCAATCTACACAACTATAAGTGCAAATTAATAGACTAAGACTGACAGTCACTAAGAATGAAAACCACAGTGTACAGCCAAGCTATAGGAACATATATTGTTGGGTTTTATTTTTAATGGAAAGTGAGAATTACTGAATGAATAGAACGTTTGAATCAAGGGAATAGTCTGGGGGTAGGATATTGTGTGTCTGTCTACAATTGCAACCATTATGTAATTGAAAAGAATCTTGTTAATATGGGGAAAGAGGTTTGTAACTTGGTGCAGTCCAGAAATCGAATATAAATGCAACAAATTCAAGATTGCTGACAGCCTAGGTATGAATCTACGAGTTTAATTATCCTAGAAACAAACATATTTTTAAAGATGACAGTATTTTAAATACTTGCATCCTAAATTGTTTCCAGAGCCAATTTTCTTCATTATAATTATGTTGTGCTCTTAGATTGAAAAAACTTTCACACCTCACTATCAATAAGATTGTGAAATTGTGTACCTATTGTGGTAGTTACAAATGTCCTATCTCATTACCACAAATTCACTAGCTTTCACCATTGCTCTTTCCATTGATTCTTTTTAGATTTGTCTTCAGTGGGTATGATTCTGAAATTTAAAATTAAGTCATCATGCTACAAAACATAACCCCCCCCCCCCCCCCCCCCCCCCNANCCACACCCAATATACTATCGAAACAAAACAAAAAACACCCCCCCCCCCCCCCCCCGCCTCCCCTAAAGCAAGCAAATAGTTTCTTAGGAACAGGTAAGAGGTCAGAAGTAGAGCATAATACAGGAGCCCTTAAGTTTTTTTCAAAATTGTAGATGACCTTTTTTAAAATAAATATTGGTGGTTTGGTACTTAGCAAAACAAAGGCAAGCCCTTTAGTATCAACACACAAAACAGGAATTAATATAAATTCCTCATCTAAAGTATACATATAACAGATTAACTCACCACTGTCTGTGCCGCCCTCTGCCGTGTTCATCTGAGCTAGCTTTTTCTCAAGCTTCTGTTGACGCCGACGCCTCATTACAGCCTCTGGATTAGAAATACTTCGCGTGAAGCTTGTCTCTGGTGCTTCCTCGTAGAGTTTACTTGCAACGCCTTCCTCATTAGTAGCCCCGCCTGCATTTTCTTTCCCCCGTTCTCGTTCCCTTTTCTTCTTTTCCTTTTTCTCTCTCTTAGAAAGCTTTCTTTTAAATCCAGGCTGGTCTTGCTGCAAGACAGATTTGTCAAAACCCAAGGCTGGATCCTGAAGGCAAGGATGACAAAAAAACAAGAAATGATACAAATTGACAGCTTTCACAAAAAGTTGTAAGAACAAAAGAAATATCCTTAAATTTCATAGCTTAGCATTGTAAAACTTATGTATCCTTCTTTTCTTCTTATTTTCTTAAACGGTACCACAAATTATGTAAGAAAAGTATACAGTGTACATAAAAATCTTTTAATTTAGAATGAGGTACTGTATGATCTCACTAGACACAGTGAATCAGATTTGTAAAAGTCGAAGTAGTGAACAAAATGATTCAGTTAAAAATGAAAAGATGGCATAAAAATAATAAAAGTAAAATTGTATCCTTACCCTAACAGTAGCATGGTCTTCATTTCTGAGAAGAAAACGTCCCTCTCTGACATCATTTCCCCAGTTTAGTTGGACATAGAGAGGCCGCTCATCATTTGCCAACCGTCTCTCCTCTGAAATATTTCAACAGAATGTAGAAGAAATCATGGAATATTTATTTTGATTATTTAAATTGTGATATCAAGGATTATGATTCCTATTACATGAACAGATTTTAGACAAAGAAATATCTCATTTTGCAGTTAAAACTTAATTGCTAAAATTTTTAAACAAAGGCTGATGCAGTAGGAAAAAGAATAGTCTTACCTCCATTTACGTGAACTTCATAAAGAGCATATTTGTTTTGAGACAGCATACGCATGTCAGGTCGAAATTTTTCGATGAGAACATCAATAACTTCTCGAGTTGTGGCAGTGCTGGCAACACGGATACATTTTGTAACCACGTTGGCACCTTCAGCTCCTTGGAAGAAAAAGCGGACCACTCCATGGAATTCAAGGTCCTATAAAGATGAAAAGTTTAAAGTTAAGCATGGTTTTAAAACTGCATTCAATGTACATTCTTCATAGATAACTAATACAGTAATAGTTTCACACTTTCATCTGATAATTCAAATTGTCAGCATGCCATTTTGGCTGCAACAAGGATTATAAATTGCAAAACTAGGTCATGACTACATACCATATATATCCGAATTAAAACTCTACTATAATTTTGAAAAGAAAAATAATATCTTTCACATAATTAATTGCGAAAATATTTTTCAAAACCTGTTAAGTTGTAAACTCTTTTGCATTCAGACTTAATACACATTTTGTCTCGAAAATTGACATCTTTTTCAAATTTAAGTAGCTGCACCCACTGTTGATTATTTAGATCTTAAAGTATTTATTATTAACAAAAGAACAGAATTTTCTTATAATTAAAATATAGATCCAATTAGTACAAAATTACCAAAAGGCATTTATACCAAATAAATTGTATTTCAAAGCTACTTAGCAAAAGTAGACTGACCAGTGGGTTTTTTTGGTCGAAATAACATTTTTCTTAAATAATATGAAGTAAGAAGTAGCAAAATCATTGAATGAAAAATTAATTTACAATCATGGTTGTAAAAATTAACTTTATCAAAAAGAAGAGTTTAGCCATGATCATCACACAAAAACCATTACAATTTGGACAAGTTATTAAATGTATCTTGAAACTGTTGTCAAACTATTAACCCAATTAGTATTTAAAAATACATTATCTGATGGTTTTTACTGATTGGTAGTTCTGTGATATTCAAGTCCAAGAAAATCAAAGGGTTTAATACACGAAGGAATAGGACAGATATCAAAATGTCTTTGCTATTTAAAACTCACCAACTGACAGTAGTGACATCAATTTTGAGAACAGAAAATTATTTTGCAATTGTAGAACTAAAAGATTTGAGTTATATTGTCACTGTGGCAGCAACTTAAGTACACAATGTTGACAGTCATGCCACACACAAAAAATGAACTAGCTGCTGATATCTGAGAATCTCCAAAGCCCCTCAGACACAGCTCCAACTTATTGGCAGTTTTCAAGAACTTAATTTGCAAGACGTCATAAAGAATACAAAATATAAAAGGTCACATTTTATAAATGTATAATTCTCTGCCGGGGATTCCATTTTATCTAGATCTAACAATTAAATACTAACATTTTTAATTTTATAAATACAGGGACTGAAGGATACAACAGCTAATCAACACTAAAACGGTGATATCTCTCTCTCTCTCTCTCTCTCTCTCTCTCTCTCTCTCTCTCTCTCTCTCTCTCTCTCTAAAGCAGGCTATTATTATAAAGCTATGAAAGATCAGGAAATAATTTGTAATTTCTTTGAGAATGGGTAGGCCTATTAGTATTAATTATAGTCTATAATAAAAAGTCTGATTTATATGTCATGAAATTACGCATGGACCAACATTCTTCACAATAACGGTGTGTCATGATGAAAATACCAGTGGGCAATCCCAGTGAAAGGCTGGGTTGGCTGTCACCTTCGTGATTCATAGGAGGACACTGGCTAGATCTATGTATAGATCTATCCCTGAAAAGGCCCCAAATTAGGACATGGGTTTGTCCTGTACTTCCGTCTACTATGAAACTGAAGTATAGGGGTAGGTGGTGGTTATAATATAGAGTAGTAATCGAAATGGGTGAATACAATCCCATAGAAAAGGGTGAAAATAGCATTAAAATATGTGACGTTAAT
>RQTK01000723.1:186498-253015 GCA_003991915.1 Elysia chlorotica
AAATTGTTAGATTTTTGGCTTGGGACCTGTACACAATAGAGCCTATATAACCAACATATAGGCCTACTCATTAAGCATGTGAACTGAGCTGTCCAAATTTAAGGGTGTTCTTAACTTTTTTTTTTTTTTCTTTTCTTTTCAGAATGCTGGGCATAGCGTCATGGGAGATGTGGGTTATGCTTTTTAAGTAAACGATATGAGGAAAAGAAATTGAGTACCTGCTGCTTTGCCTTGGACTTAGACAGGACCTTTGGGAGTTGGTAAGCCTTTAAAATATTTTTTCAACCGCCTCACAGTTTTGACAATTTGAATAAATGTGTATACACCATTCATCAAATTCTGCTAGGTTTATAAATAAATTTGTATTCAAATTCCATAAAATGTGAGCATCTTGAACCATTGTGGTTTTAAAATGACATAAGTTTTGGTCCTAATATAGTCAGTTGTTATGTGATGGCAAGCTAAAAAACAGAGTATCCTCCAGTTGTAGCTTCAACCAAACAACTAAGAAAATGTCTCTCCAAGAAAACACTATACCTAGTTAGATTTGATCCCTGTTAGAAAATTGTAGTTTAGTATGAAAGGAAAAAAAAGACCTTTGTTTTAAGTAGCGTTACATGCCTTTATTGTTAATTGGTGTTTTTCTTTATCTTTATAGAATTATTTTGTTTGTGTGTTTTTGTTTTGTTTCAATGAAACTATTGTTTGTTGAACAACAAAAGATACAATTTATGTATCAACTGATAATGACAAATATTTATATTGCTTTCTCCAAAAATGTTATTTGCGTTTTATCATAGGGAAGGAGATTGATTTTACGCAGTTCATAAAAAAAAGTCAAAATGGCCATGAGTGATGCTCAAATGGAATTGGAGCAGCAGCAGCTGATGATTGATCAGCTGAAAGCTCTCATCAGGGAGAGAGATGAAGTTTTGCTTAACAAAGACAAAGAGCTGCAGGTATGTTCTATATGAGATATTTTGGGTGTGATTTTATAGGCGTTTCTAAAATGAAATGCACCTGAAAACGAAGCAGTGTTATGCTTATTTTTATGGTTAAGAAAAAAAAGACTGCGATAACATAAACTCCAACAGCTTTATTATTAATTCCCTTATTACCAAATGTAGTTTGGCTAAGACAGCCTGTCCATATATATACCTTGTGTTTTACCAACAGTACAGCCTGTTGATAAGTTGTCTTTTTTTTTAGGTTTTAAAACTCTTACACATGTCGTCTTTTACTAACAGCATAATTTTACTCTTTTCAAAGGAGACAAATAACAAACTTTCAAAGCTAAGATTGCAAGCCAAGGCAAAAGCTGTGAAGAAGTCCCAAGATGACAAAAAATCTACAGAAGATTCTGAGAAGGTACTGATTTTTATTTATTTATTTTTTGAAATTATTATATCTGAATAATAGCATTTGGATATTCTGTTACTGGAAATAATTTTTAGATAAGAGGTCTTCAGAAATTGTCCAAGCCTTTTTGGTTATCTTTTCATTGGTCTCAACTGCATTTTTACATCTGCTCCTCACACTCCTTTGAAAGGAACCAGTGTAATGTTGTTTAACGTTGTTTATTTGATGTAATTTTTCTTCTTCATGTCATTTTAATTTCTAAAATATCAGTGAGTCTATCCCTTTAATCCTGTAGAAGTCTTAAATTGTTTCATACTCAAATAGTCTATATATTTTTGTTTCATCCCTTCGAAAATATTGTATTCAATCATGCTAAGGTTGTTGCTGAAGAAGATGGTGGAAAAGATGAAGGGGGCTCATCACAACAGTCACAAGCAGGTCGAGCTAAAAGTCTTCTACTTAAGCGCAAACTGGAGGAGAAGGAAAGGATCATAGCTGAAAAGGATGAAATTATTCAGGTGGGTTAGATCATTTTGAACAAGATATGAATGTTTCCTCATGCCATCACAATGTTTACATTTCATTTCTATTTTTGACTTTGTTAATATTTTGTCACATGTTATTGGTTGCTTTACACCATAAGAAACATGAAGTTTAATTGTTTAAAACTTGATTTTATTTGAGATGTTCTTATGTAGCTATATTGTACAAATTTAACTTGGCCTAATGTATGGTCTATTTCAGGCAAGGGAAGGTCAATTAGAAGCCAAACAGAAGATACTGTCTGAAAGAGATGGTTTGGTCAATGACTTAACTCAACAACTGGAAGAAAGAACCAAAGCTCTGGAGACTATGCAAGGAGGTGGAGGCAGTGGGGATGGTGGAGAGGTAAGAAAACAAGCCTTTGGTGTTAAGACAAGAGATGAATTTTGACATTAGAAACACTTTATATCATCAGATTTTATTAAGCCCATAACTAGCAAGAAAATTTGTAAATTTGAATCGCCAGAAGTTTATGAGCTGTGTACCTGTGTTTTCACTATGACTTTTGGATTAACAAGTTTTGTCATTTGCTCTTTGCTCTTGAAAAGTGATCATAACTGGGGACTTCAAGGAATAATTTAGATTAAAAATGTTCTTATTGGAGGTGTTAAGTATAATAAGTATTATATATACACAGCTTGATAAAATCTGGGTTTTTCCTCAAATGCATGGTACCCCTCTGCTAATCTTACTTGGGTAGAGAATTTTCTAGCAACGTCACACAGTTTTAGTATTTTTATTAATATATTTATTTTGATACAATGTCATTCTGTATTTGTAGTTCCTTATATGCATAGTTTATTTCAAAGTTAAATCATTCTCTCTCTTTGAAGGGTCAAATTCAAGAGATGTATGCTCAAATGGTTTACAAAGATCGCAAGATCATGGAAATGAATACAAAAATTCTTGACCAAGACAAGAGGATAATGGATCTGCAAGAATTTGCTGGAGAGAAAGACCAAGTTATACGAGGCAGAACAAAAGTTGTTGAGGTCTGTTAGCATGCTATAAGAAAGAAATTTTGTCTCTTTGTACGACTAAAGATCATGGATGTCTATCACAGGAGACTCTTAAAGATACTTAATTTTTTTTGGAAAATTACATTTTTTGTTTGTCATTTAGAAATCTAAAACAAACATCACACTTACATCATCAAAATTAGTAGAATGTATACAAACTAGCTACTTTGACATCACAGTCTAGTAAATATGAGTTGTTCATATTACTCTCATTTATTATAAACCTTTTTTTATATCTAGAGTAATCTTAAAGGGTACATGTTTTTTGTTCTTACTTTTCAGGTACTGCAAAACTCAATAAAAGAGAAGGAGCAAGCAGTTCAAGACCAGGCTACATTGATCACCAAGCTAACGTCAAGGGTAGAGTCAACAAATGAGAAGATGGACCTTCTTAGTGAAGAACTTCGCCATAAAGAGAATGAATTGAAGATGGAAACAGAAAGATTTCATATTAAATTGACAGAGTCACAGAAATATTTTGAGGAAATGTTGAAAGACTTGGATGTTGAAACAAAAAGGTTGTTGCATAAGTTTAGTAGAAATTCCTGACCTTTTATTTTTACACAGAGAGGTTAAGTCCTTCCTTACATATGGTAGATATTAGATATGACGAAATGATACTTTTGTTTCTTCTTCAAATGTTACCAGCCTTGAGCTCAAAGTTGTTTGCTTGTGTTTCAATCTTTGCTTTCTGGAATATGTTTCCTGTCTTAAATTCTAATATATATCTTGCTTTTTTCCTACATCAGACTTCGAGGTGCCCTTAGTGAGAAAGATAAAGAGCTTAATTTGAGAGAGTCCGACTTGCGAGGGTTGATAGCGAAACATGAGCGTGACATTGAGGCAATCATGCAAAAAGAGAACATTGACCTTCAGGACCATGTTGTGAAGATGATGGAGAGCAAAATTAAAGATATGAATGATGTTCTCGATGGCAAGGTAAGCTATTTACATTCTTTCACTTCATATTTTTTTCCCTGTAGTCAAAACTATTGTAAGGGATGCAAGTGTTCGAAGAAAAGACCCAAAAATCGGGCACACCTAAAAAACTCAATTATTCGTTGAAGTGATAACCAAGGTTTTCAATTTGGTTTTGTATTGCAATAGTAAGCCAATTTGTATCAAATATCACAATATGGGTTTTCTCTATAAAATCTTCTATATGCTAATCAGACTGGTCTTAGAAATAAAAAATGTCACTTGCATTTCCTGTACCTGTAGAAGTATCCAATTGTCTAAGTCATAACTCTAAAGCCACCCAAATTTTGCATTTAAAATTCAAGTCTAAAGGTCATTATTTCATACAAACATCAGACTTTTTGAAATGGGTGAATTACAAAAAAAGTTTAAAATTTAATTCATATTTTTTACAATATTCTTTTATGCCCCCAAAAAGATAAAGGTTATATCTGCACTTCAAAAAGAAAGCAGTGAGAGAGAGAGAGAACTGGTAGAGACCAAAGATGCACTTCGTCTGATGAGGGAAAAACTTCAGGCAACATCTGAGCAAGTTATGCTCATGCAAGCAAATTTTGTGGACACAGAGCAGCAGTGGTTAGAGGAGAAAACTCGCCTGGAGACGAAGGCTAAGGACTTGTATGAGAAGCATGAGACACAAGTAAGGGTCAAAAAATTAAAAAAAAATCCAGTTATATTTTCACAGCCGACTAATGCCGTTATCTTTATTCCCTAATTGATGCTGTTATCTTTAATCCCCATTATGTAATCTGCACAATGAATTTTATACTTTCTCTTGCATCTTCAATAAACTTTTGTTTCATAAACAATAAATTTTGTTGAATAATAAAAAAAAATGCTAGAACTGTTTCAGAATGTTAGAGCACTGTTTATTTTTTAATGAGCTTGTATATAATGTATTATCAATGACTAAGCCATCTTTCATTGAAATTGGGATGTAAAGATAAGTTTTCTTTAAATTTAAATGAATAAATAGCACAAATGATCTAGTTACATCCTTATTTTCATGTTTCAAAGATCTCATACTAATGGCATATTAATTCTGAACTATATATTTGTCTTTTCAATAATGTCCATTAGTGGTTCACTTATCAATATATGAGTCTGGCAAGAATACCAAATACAGTGCAAACTCATTTGGTACCTTGTGTTTCATATTTGGCCTTCATGAGAATGAATAACCAAAATGTATCCCTGTTAATTTTGTCGAGATTTATTTATAAAAGGCAAGAGAGAAAAAGAGGTATTAGAATTGCAGACCACATTTTCATGGCTCTCAAAAGGTATTACCAAACGTTGTGATATATAAATTTTAATGCAGAGTTGTTGTTTTTTTAAGATGTATAGAATTTTATGAGTGTGTTAGAATTTTTCTTGGGGCCTAATATTTTTGCCTATGGATTTTTGTTTTGTTTTATCCAAGCTATCCGAGAAAGACTTACAGGTCCAGACCTTGCAGTCAATGCTCAGCCAGTATGAGTCTGCATACAATCAAGCTTCCCTTCAATATAGCAAGCTGCAGGAGCACTATCAACAGGCCTTGGCCGGACAGGTGGACCCAGAACAATTAAAACAGGTAAGTAGATATTAGCAGAATGTCTTTTTTTTAAACTGAATAATATATTAATCCTTGATAAGTACCGTTGTAATATGATAAGCTTAGAATTTAAGATAATGAGACAGATTACCTTTAGTATATGATGTTTATGATGAAATAAAATTTTTTTAAATTGTGCCTCATCAACAGCTGACTGATTCCTCATCCAAGGCTGAGATAGAGAAATTGAGTAAAGAACTTGTGGAAACAAAAGAATTGTCAGAGAAATTGTCTGCTAGGGTAAGTGCTTTTCATAGTTTGGTGCATTTGTTTATAAAAACGGAGTTTGAAAACTCATAAACATAAAATATGGTGTAAACAAATTTACATAATAAAATTAAAGCAGATTCCTGATAATTCAATATAGTTTGTTTCTATTATTATCAGCTCAATGTTATTTTCACTTTAAAATATTTGCCTCACTTTTCACCTAGATTAAAGAGTTGGAGGATTCAAGCCAAAAAGATACTCCTTCAAAGTCAAAAGAGGAAAGCAAGAGTGATGCTAAGAGCTTGAAGGCTAAAGCACAGGCAACAAGTAAAATCAAGGCTTTAGAAAAAGAGATTAAAGCACTCAAAGAGGTAATTTTTTCTTAGTAAAAGATGTATGAGTATGTATTAATGAATGGTTTTATAACTAAGATTTTATGATATCGTCTGATATTGTCTTGAACCATCTTTTGTCATCATTGTTTATTGATGTGAACTTGTTAAAATTCAGGATATATAACTTTTTGTGGTGAAAAAGATAGGCAGCTTTCATATTTACTTTTTTTTTTTTTAATATTTGATATGTCACTATTTAGTATATATTAATTTTGGGAAGTTTTCCCCTTGTATTTGATAAACCTTCAATTACACTTAATGAAAACAAAATTTTAGCTGCATATCATTATATCATAATGACTTTGTTTTGTTACAATTAAATTCAGAAACTGTCTGCATCTGAGGAGTCTTCTGTGCTGACCAACACAATCAAAGAGTTAGAGGAGGAAAAGATTAGCCTAAACGAAAAGTTGGTCGAATTTGAGGAGACAAAAGCAGCTGTTGGTGAGTCTTGTGCCAGAAATCTATACATTTTAGGCAACATGTATCAGTCCAAAAACCCTTATAATGCTATTATACATGATTTTCTTTTTTTTTTAATTACTACATATTAATTTTCTCTTGTCATTACCAATCCTCTGCTTGAACTATCCTACCCTACCCTTTCTTCAGTAAACCTACAGTCATGTGATTGTCGTGTTCATGAATTTTGCCTCTGAATTTATGAAAAGATTCTTCTTTAAAGCCCTGATAGAGTGATGTGATTGATACTTACACTGCATAGGAAGCTGGCAATGTTGTATTGTAATTTGCTTTGGAGAACGGATCAGATAATATAAATATAAATGAAAGCATGATGGTCATATATTTTAAATTGATTTGTCTGCAACAAAATGCAAGAAATTTGGATTTGTAATCTTTATGTATGTGCTAGAGTCTAGAAAATGGCCCATGTCCTTTTAGCAAATTCATTTTATAAGTAATTTTGTACCTTGGAAAATATGAGAGATATGCAAAAAAGTTTACTTACCGTAATAAAATCTTGAAAATATTAGAAGGTACACTTTAAATTTCTACTTGTTTTGGGGAATTATTATTTTTGTTTTGTTTTTTGTTCTCACTGGTTATTTATTGAATTGCACTTCAATCCTAACCCAGGTGAGCTACGGGTGCAGTCAGAGAAACTTCAAGCAGAGGTAGACAGATTGCAGTTGGAGAAATCAAACCAAGAACAAGAGCTGAGTGGGGCAAGAGAGGAATTATCCAGACTTGAAAAGACAGTTGCAGACTTGCAGTCTTCTCTGGACACGGTAGCTATTCTCTTTCTTTTTGTGTGTGTGGAAAGGAACTAAATAGTCATCTCTCATTTCTTTTATCTTTCTTTTTTAAATTCTTCTCTATGATCTTGCTCCACATATCATTGAAACCAGTTTTTGTCTGTAAGATGAACATTGTATTTTGATGAAAAATCAGAATATGAAAAAAAAAAAAGTTTTTTTTTTCTGTACACGTCTTATATGTTATTCGCCTGCTTCTATAGTGAATGTTGATTGATTTTTCTGTTTGCATGCCCAATTTTTATAGACATCAGATAACCAAACCAGTGCCTTGCAAGAAGCTAAAGCATCTCTTAGACAAATGGAAGAAGAAAGGGATGGTCTCCGTGCAGAAATGGAACAATTGAAAAGATTGTACGATGACTTCAATGCAAAAACAGAGAGCTTGACTGAAAAAGTGGTATGGTTACATCTGGTATTGTTAAAAGATTATAAGTTGCAGAATTAGAAAAACTGTAAAAACAGTATTTACTTGCATGATTTGTACATTATTTTTGCAAAATTGATGAGGGAAACACATATTATACTTTTATCGCCAAAGATTACATTATGTAGAATTTTTGAGATTTGTTTACCTGAGTGATGCTTTTCTCTTTTTTTTTAAGCAACTATTATTTTACAAAATTTTGAGATTGATCTTTGTTTTGTTGGTAAAAAAAAAAATAATACAATCAATGAAATTTTCAGTGTCGTTAGCTTTTTTTAAATTGTTTTTAAAAGACTTCAATTTGATATAATTTAATACTATTTTGTTCTGATAGAATTTAACATTGATTGTTTTTTGTTGTTGTTTGTTTTATTTTTTTTTATTATACATTTTTATGGGCTACATTTTTTTTTTAATCATCAAGACTGAGCAGGTTTCCAAAATAACAGATCTTGAAAAAGAAGCAGATCAACTGAAAGCAGAGCTTGAAGAAAAGACATCCCAAGTCACTCAAATAGAGGCTGAAAAAGGTCTTTTGCAAGCTGAAATTGCTGAAGTGAAAGAACAAATGGAAGGTAGGTTTTTATTTAGTTTTACCTTAGTTTCAAAACAGTCCTTCTAAACTTATTGCAGCTTAATGTTTTAATCATTAGGTATGAAACACACTTTAACTTTCATATACCCATTATATTGAATCTGATACAGAGTAAAAAGATTTCAGGTTTTCTTTTCTGGCACTTTGCATCTCCGATAAATATTATTTTACAAACACTATGTAGCAGGTATGCATTTCAAAAATTTTAGTAAAGCAATTTAGGATTCCCTACAACATTGTTACTTGATATCACTTGTGATTATAATTTAACTTATACTCTCAATACGGTATTTCAGGTCTTCAGAAAGATAAAACAACCCTGGAGCAAGAAGTAGAGAGCTATAAGGAGATTTTAGAGCAAGAGAAGAATCGTTTGCTTTCTCAGCAGAGTGAAAGCGGAGAACTCCAAACAAAGGTGAGTAGTCAATTTTCCCCAACACAAATTGAGGTGTATCAATAATAACTATACAGTGTCAACTGATTGTATCTGTCTGTTAAAACAATGCGATTATGAAAGCGTCAGTGATTCCTGCAACTGTCAGTGTGTCAAAAATATGTTGCTTTTGTTTTGACCTGCTCCCCTTGGATGTTTGCATCGTAACACACCTTGTAGTTCTAAGCT
Organism: Elysia chlorotica; assembly: GCA_003991915.1. NCBI lineage: Eukaryota > Metazoa > Mollusca > Gastropoda > Plakobranchidae > Elysia > Elysia chlorotica. Next base: position 195,521 of record RQTK01000723.1, read on the forward strand.
TTTCTAGTGCATCTGCGATTTTTTTTTTAAAAAGAGAAAAACAACAAACAAACCTCAGGTATCGTGAGGGATAAAAATTTGGTAATAAGAATATAATAATCATCATCATCATCGTGAGATGTGTTTCAAAGAGTTGGCGATCATGTCCTTCCACACCGCTCGATCCCTGGTTGCAGAGTGTCTCCATCACATCCGCTGCATTCAGCCACAAAACTGGACTGTCTAGTAGCTCTTCTCTCTGTCTTCCTCTGCTTCTTTTCCCTTCAAACATTCCTGTCATGACGGGGTGTTCCAGTTTTTCTCTTCTCATAGCATGCCAGATAAATGGCGACTGACGTTTTCGTATTTTATTAATAAGAGATCTTCCAGAGTCTCATTTAAGACAGTTTCGTTAGACTTCTTTGCTGTCCAGAGTATATGAAGCAATCGCCTGAGAAACCACATCTCTATGGCTTCCTGCATTATGATCACTACAAATTAATGGATTTGATATTAATTTCTTTAGCATACTAATGTGTGGCCTATCTAAAGCTAATCAAGTTCATATTCATTTAAACTTTTACTATCTTTTGAAAATAAAAAGCAAAAACAAAATTGTCTTTTATTTTCTGCATTTCAACATTTCAGATGAATGACTTGGAACAAATCGTGGAATCAATGCAGGTGCTGGACAAATCTCAGAAAGAAGAGCTGAACCAGGCCAAGGGGGCGATGGATGCGTTGAATGTCAAGAATAGAGAGGCAAATGAGAAATTAGAGCAGACATTGGTCAGTCTGCAGCAAGCAGAGCAAGAAAAGGTAGACAACTTTGGTATCCCCCTTGCTTTGTTTCCTTTGCGCTTCAAATTCTCTGTCATCAATCTTGAAAAAGTTTTTTTTTAAAAGATAACAGCGAGGGCTAAATCAGTCATCTTAAGATAGTATATGTTTAAATGTACTAATTTAACAAGACATACTTTAATTGAACGTCTAAATATTTTTTTTCATGACAATCACAATATGAATATAAAAAAAATATCATTTAATTATGTATTTCTAAAAATGTAAGAGTGATATATAAGTGATGTCAGCCTCTTACTGTGGACTCAATTAGCCAAAATCAAATTTTTAAGGCCATATGCATTTATTTAAGAAATGAATTTAAAATTTAACTGCTTTAAATAGATTATGAACAAAAAACAAAACAAAAACAATTACGTTGCATGATTGAAAAAGTATCTTGCCAAACACTCACATTGATTTCTTCTTTATGTGCTGTTTGGACACCCCATTGTGATTCTTTATCGTATTATATATCTTTGTCAATTGTAAAGCTATATTTTCTTTTATATTTAACTGTCTCAATCCTTCAGAATTTTGCTTTGGCTTTATTTTTTATGTTTAGGGGCGATTTTTGTCTTTGCATTTTGGAAACCTGTCAAAGGAAAATAATAGAGATTGAAACTGTAGAATTTAATTAAATTCTTATTATTAATATAATTAATTTTTTACTAGGGTGGGACACAAAGGTTCATTACCATGGCTGGAAATTTAATTCAAAGGCCACTTTAGTACTAAAACCTAAGAAATCCCTTTTTGTTTTGTTTTTTTTTTTTGGCATTCTTACAAGATTTGATTATGTCAAGACTAGTGAAGAATACTGAGACTGAACAAATCTTAAATTTGTAATACATAGTTTTAGTCTTGTTTTCATCTAGATTGATATTTTTGTCCCTAGTTGATACAGCTAATATATCTTTTGAAACATATTGAGGAAGATTTCTTGTATTATTTTGTCAAAGGGTCATAATTCAAAAGTATCTTACTTCTCCCCTTGAAAACTAAATGAGACGAAGAACATCAGGTGCCTGCAATTCCATATAAAGATACAGGAAGTGATATGATTTAAATATGAGAGTGTTGTGCTTGAAATTCATTTGTTTTTTTTTTTCCAATAATTTAAGCAAATTTTATTTAAAAACCACACACTTGTTTATTCACGCTAACTCTTTAAGTATCTTAGTTGAGGTAGTTATAAAGCAAAGATCAGGCAGGGAAAAGAGCGGAAATCAAGAATTACTAAGGAAGCTATTGAATTCAAGTTTCTTTTAGTAAATTAAATGCTAGCTTGCCCGTCTCAGTAGACATATGTCAATTTCTAACTATTTAAATCTTCTGATGCCTTTTTAAAAATATTCAAGTTCAGACGAGGCTGAAATTTGTATTATTTCTGAGAGGAGTGGAGTTCAAATTAAATAGGCCTCAATGGACGCTTCTCCAACTCCTCCCACTCTTTTCTTCCTCTCTATTGTGGAAAAAAAAATGGTGTATAAGATGGTGAAATAGATTAAGCTCTGGCATATAAGACTAGGGAGTCATATGTTGTTGAAAGTCATGTGAATCAGACAATATAAACACCTACACTATTGTCTATGTTGACCATTCCCTATTTTGTAAAATCATAATTACAATTAGAGTAGAAGTATAATAGAAGACACTGTGTGCAAGTACATATGTACAAAATCCTTGTAAGTGAAAGTTATTGCTATTCTTCTTTTTAAAAATAAACGGTGCTATGCCTCTCTTGTGACCAATCGGAAAACCTTTTTTTAACCTATTTCATCTTGGTGTGAATATGTGCCGTGGATGTTGCTTAATAAATGGTCCCAACTTATGCTTTTTAGATACTATGCAAAAGCGTTGCAGAATTTTTATAAATTGTATGGGTAATGTGCAAAGAAAATGAAGATATTTTCCTGTTGTTTATGAATGTTCTGCCTTATTGAGGCTTCACAATCAGTTTCACGAAAGAAAACTTTCAACTGGAACTTTTTTCCTTGGAAGGTAATTTTTATTTTTATTTCAATCATTTCCATTGCTTAAATATCCATTGCTACCATTCATTAGCTTTTTGAAAGCAAGGACTTAGGGTGAACTATTATCTTTCAGATGTCCCTGACTGAGGGTCTGAAGCAAGCCAGAGGAGATGTAGACAACCTTCAGGCCCAGATGAGCACATTGGCTGATAGCAAGCAACATTTAGAGGCAGAAGTTTCTCGGTTGACCCAAGACCTGTCAAGTGTGGCCTCTGAACTGGAAGCCTCTACGCAGCAGATAAACACTCTGAAAGAGGAGCACGCCGAAGAGATGAATCGCCTGCGTGCTGAGGCAGACCATCTTAAACAGGAGCTGAATGACAAAATAAGTTCCCTGGAAAAAACAACGGCGGATCTTGATTCTGCTAATGACACTATTTCAACTCTGAAATTGTCATTTGAAGACAGCAGAAATAGTTTTAGTGACTTGGAACTTCAAAATAAGCAGTTGGTTCGGGAATTGGACATTCTCAAGGAGGGACAAAGTGAGCAGGGTAAAGAACAAGATGAAAAAACAAATTCTTTGCTTGCTCAGTTGTCAGAGTTAGAGTCAGAGGTGTCAAAGCATCATAAAATCAATTCAGGGCATGAAGAAACAATATCAAATCTGTCTAGTCATATACAAGAGAATGAAGAGAAGCTAAAAACCATGTCTTTCAATTTAGAAGAACTCAAAACTACTCTTTTGCAAAAAGAAGAGCAATTCAGGGAAAGTGAAATTGAGCAGTCTAAATCTGTAGCATTGCTGCAGTCTTCCCTTAGTTCTGCTCAAGAAGAACTTGCTAGTGCCAATGATGCTATTTCCAAACTCCATTGCACTGTGGAGGATAAGGACTCTGAACTTTCTCAATTGAGGGTAAACAGTGCCAACTTGCAGGAGCAAGTGGACTCAATATCGAATGAGCTGCAGTCATCATCTTCGCAGCTTGCAGATTTTCAGACCCAAAATACTGCTCTGCAAGAGCAAATTGCTTCATACAGTGAAAAGCTCTCAAACCTGACCAAGTCACTGGACGAAGATTCTCAGCAGATGCAGCAAGTTGTGGAGGGCTTGCACAAGGAAAAGGAGACCCAAGAAGCCCTCATAGCATCTCTGGAGCGCCAGGTTCTCAGCCTGGAAGCGGAGGTTCAGGCAGCGCGAGCCAGTGGTGCAGACAAGGACGCGCAGATCACAGTTTTGGAAGCATCCCATTCTGAACAGGAGCGGCGAGCTGACGGGCTCCACACATCGCTTCTGAAGCTTTGCACAGAGAGGGATGACCTAAACCAGCAGGTGAGGACTTTATGTGAGAGTAATCAGCTAGCCTTACAAGATGTCTCTAACCTTCAGTCATCGCTAGACACAGTCCTCTTGGACAAGCATGCACTACAGACAAGTATAGACTCTCTCAATGCTTCACTTGTTGAACAGTCTCAGCATGTGCAGACTTTGTCCACCACATGCAAAAACCTGGAACTTTCTCTTTCTGATAAAGAGCTTGAACGCTCAGAACTTTCTCACAAACTAGATCATTTGCAATCATCCTTACATTCCATGCATGAAGATATTGTTTCTAAGTCAGCATCTTTTGACAGTTTACAGAGCTTGTATGACCAAGAGCATGAACAATTATTACATACTAAAGTGATATTAGAAAAGGAGGAGACTGAATGCCAGCAGGCAAAAAAACAAATAACTTCATTACAGGATAGGTTAGAGGAGGAACAAACAAAACTCAATAGCATGTCTGAAAAATGTCAGGCTTTAGAATCTGAAGTGGAGCAATGTAAAACTGAAATATCTCAGGTGACTGATTCTCTCAACCTATCCAAAGAACAGTTGAGTAGTTTAAACAGCAGTTCAAGTAGTACGATGGATTTTCTCAATGATAAAATTGTATCCCTAAACTCTGATCTTGAGGAAGCAAAGAAAATAAATCGTCAGCTAATCTCACAGTGTGAAGAGAAAGATAAAGAGATAGCCCAGATTAATGACACAACTCAGAGTGCATTGTCTCAGCTTGAGGAAGCTAAGAAGGAACTATATGAAGCAGTGCAAGAAAAACAAAGGGAGATTGAATCTAAGGATACTGCCCTTCAAGAAGAGTTTGAACTCAGCAGAAGTCTTAAGGCTGATCTGCAGCAAAAATGTGCTGATTTCGTTGAGCTTGATTCCAAAGCTAAGGCACTGTCTTGTGAAATAGCTGAATTGAAAACCGCTATAGAAGAAAAGACATCTGAGGCAGCTGATTTACTCTCACAAAATGAAAGAATTTCTTCTGAAAACTCACATATCACCTCGCAGCTGGAAAAAGTGACAACAAATCTGACTGAAGCGACAAAGCAGAAAGAAGACTGTGAATCCCAGGTTGCCGCATCAGGAGAAAGAATTGCTGATTTGCAATCAGCTTTAGCAGAGATTCAAGCACAATTAGTGGAGACTCAGTCAAAACTTGTCTCAAGAGATTCTCGAATCCAACAGAGAGAGTCCGATCTCAGCCAAGCCAAATTTATGGTTGATGAAAAGTCAATGCATTTGGAGAATCTAATGAAGAAGAAAGAAGAGTTAGAAGTAAATGAAAAAGAATATCTCAACAACATCAAATCTTTGCAAGAGGAAAACGCTGACCACTCAAAGAAAATTAAAGAGCTATCAGAAGAATTATTATCGCAGGAAAAAATGCTCAGGGACAAGGAAGAACACCTAAAAACATCTTCTGACAAACACATGTCAGACATTTCGAATCTTAATGAGCAGATTGAAAGGTTATCTCAAACGATAGTAGAACAGAGGGAAGACTTTCAGACAAAAGCCAGTGATTTTGAATCATGCATTTCTGCACTGGGAGAAAAACTAGATTCTGCAGAAAGCTCTCTTAAAGTGTTGAAGCTGGAAGCGGCTCAGACTGCAGCTGAGGCTCAGGACTCCCAAAGCAAGCTTCAGCAGGAGTTGGAGGCCAGCAAGTCACAGTTAGCCGCAGTCAGCGAGGCATCCCAGAGTGAAGCTGCTGCTCTTAGATCTGACCTGTCTGCTAAAGAAGTTGAACTCCAAACGGCTGCTAGTGAAGCCTGTAGCATGTCCAGCAAGTGCGACTCTCTCCAAAAGGAACTTTCTGGTGCTAACGATAAGTTGAAGGAGTATGAAGAGGAGAAGAAGTTGATCTGTGAACATCTAGAAAGGGCAGGTCAAGTGGAGCAAGAGTTGTCTCTTCAGCTCGATGAATCGAGAAGGGAGAATGTGTACATAAAAGAAAAGTGTGAATCTTCAGAAAATGAGCTTGAGTGCTGCAAGAAATCTTTGAATGATATGTCCTCTAAGTGTGAAAATCTAGTCAAAGAGGATTTCGACAAAAGCCATAAAATTGCTAGTCTTGAAGAGCAGTTAAATTTATTGTTGAATGAAAACAGTGCCTTAGTATCTGACTGTGATGATAAGAAATCAGTTATTTCTGCTCTTACTCAGAAAGTAAAATGTTATGAGAGAGATACAGAAAAAATGAATGTCTTGGTCCAAGACATGTGTTCAAAATTTATTCATGCAGATTCTCAGGTTCCGCCTGTAGAATCCTTCGACATGTTAATATCTTTAAGAGACAATATCACGTACTTAAATTCCTTAGTTGAGGATAAGGAAAATGCCATAAAGGAGCAGCAGTCTGAATTAATGAAGTTCAGAGAATTGATAGATACAAAGACGTCTGAGGCAGACGATAAAGACTCTGTCATTGAACAGTTGCAAACTTCACTCACAAGTATGGAGTCTGATTTGAGCAATGAAATTTCTGTCAAAGAAAAGTTGACATCAGAAAAAGATGAGCTTCACAAAATGAATATTGAAGTTGGAGAGAAATTGAATAATGCTCAAAGTGAAAACAACAGACTGAGTCAACTACTGAGACAAGTTGAAGAAGAAAAACAGATGTTCCAGAATAAATTAAAATCTTCATTAGAATCTCTAGGAACTGAAAAGTCTGAAGTACAATTGAAACTGAGTGAAGCACAGGATCAGATGATTGTCCTAGAGGTGAGTCTAAAGGAGCAGGAAAAGGAGATAGAAACTTTAAGGCATGATTTGTCCACTGCCACGGCAGAGAGCTCTGGGTATGAAGAAGCATTAGAAGCTGCCAACAAAAAGATAGATGCGCTTGAGTTAGAAAACGCTCAACTGCATAAGTCTTTAGAGCACTTAGAAGTCACCCTGAACACATTCCAAAGAGAAATGAAAGACACAGTTGCATCCCTGAAATCCTCTTTGGAAGAGAAGGGCACGCTTGTTTTGGATCTGACAGATGAGCTGAATGAGAAGATTGGTGTGATTTCCAATCAAGAGGAAGATATTTCAGAGATGAGAGAAAAGTTAGCATCACTTGAGGAATTGTTGAAAACACACCAGGAAGAATTGCAAAATGTCAGCTCATCCAAAACAGAATCAGACGCTGCTCTAGTAGAGTTGCAGCAAAAGCATACAATTGAGCAAGAATTACTTTTACAAGATTTGGACATGAAATTAAAGGAAAAAGATGAAACAATTTCATCTTTAGAAAGCAATACTGAAGTGTTAAAAGTTGAAATAAAAGATCTCATTGATGAGAAACATACTTTAAAGCAAGAAAATGAAAACTTAACATCTTCATCTGAGAAAACAATCAGTCTTCTTAGTTCCCAGCTGCTGTTGAAAGAAGAAGAGATGAAACACGTGACACAGGAGCACAATGAAACAGAGAAATCTTTGACAGATACTGTTGCATCTCTTGAATTGCAGATAGAAAAGGTAATGAAAGAAAAGGCTGTTTTGGAGGAAGAGAAATGTGTAATTTCTGAATCTATGCATAATGCCTCTCAGGTTCTAGAATATGAACTGGAGAAAGTAAATGAAGAAAAGTCGAAGCTGGAAGAAGAGAAACTTTCAGAGGTAAAGGAGCTAAGGGACTACACCTCCTCTCTTCAAGAGAAAATAGAGTCGCTTACAGTAGAAGTCAAAAGGCTGGATTCAGAAAAAACACACATTCAGAAAGAGCATGACAAAAATGTTCAAAGCCTCGATGAGCTTAATGCCGACAAACTTAGGCTTGTTGGTGAAAACGAGACTTGCATGAAAACTTTGAAAGCTAAAGACAATGAAGTTGCCCAACTAAAGATTAAAAACTCAGATTTATCAGAAAGCCTAGACTTGTCATCGAGTAAGTTGAAAGAGGTATCTGCTCATCTTCAGGACACTATTAGCCACCTTCAGTCTTTCATCACAGAACAGAACACAATAATTACTGTTCTTCAAGAGGATTCTCTCAAGCAGCAGGATACAGAGCACTCTCTCTTGGCAATTGCAGCCTCATCTAGAACACTCTTGCTGGACGGCAGAAAGAGGATGGAGGCCATTCGACAAGAGCTGATTGAAGCTCAAGAAGAGAAGGAAACCCTGCTCTCACAGAAAGAGGATTTGGCTCAGCAGTTGCACGATGTCACAGACATGTTTCACCAAATGTCTGATGAAAAAGTCAAGGTAGAAAAGTCCTTGTCTGATTCTATCTCTGACCTGTATGTGTCTCTCGACAAAACGGAAAAAGATGTCACTTTCAAGGAGGAAAAAATAGATGAACTCGAAAGCAAAATGTCTTTGTTGGAAGACGAACTGGCTGATGCACGAGAAAGATTGAAATGTACGAATGAAACACTCCAGAAAACAACAGATGAAATGGAAGCTGTCAAAGCTGGGCAAAACCATCAGCTGGTGAGTGAGGCAGAAAGAAGCAAGGCCCATGAAAATGAGATAGCAAGTCTGAAAGATAAAATGGAGGCTATTAGCAAAGACCTTCAGACCAAAGATGAAGAAAGTCAAGTGCTGCAGACAAAATACCAGAATACCATCTTAGAGCTGCAGGCACAGATGGCAGAGTTTGAGCAAGAGTTGTTGGACTCGAGTGAAAGTTTGCAGTCACTTCAACACAAGAATCATGAGCTGGAAACACAGGTAGAAAGCCTACAGGAAGAACTGGGGGAGAAAACAAAGGATATATTTAAGCTGCAGGCAGATCTCTCTACTTCACATAGAGATTCTGAAGAAAAGAATAAAGCTCTTGAAGAAGCTCATAGTGAGCTGTCTCGTTTACAAGAAGAGTTAGAAACATCTGCAAAAGTTCATGAGCTGGAAAAACGGAAAGACAAAGATGACCTAGGTGGCTTTGAAGATAAAATAAAAAATTTGGAGACCACCCTAAGAGAACAGGAAGAAGAAATGCTGCTTGCTCAATCCCAGATCACAATTCTTACATCAACAACAGAAGAGCTTGAAGAGAAAATGTACTCTTTGGACACACGTTACCTGCTAATGGAGAGACAACTCAGTATAGAAAAAACTGAGGCAACTAAAAACGTAGCTGATTTGGAAGGAAAGGTCTTGAGGGCAGAGGAGAATGCAAACCAACTGGAGAACATGCTGCAGTCAGTAGAAAGGGAGAAGCAGAGGGAATATGCACAACTGCAAGCTGAAGTTGACATCGAAGCCCAGAGATTTCTCAAGCAGAATAGTAGCCTTGAAAAACAGCTTGGAGAAAAGGACGATGAAATTACCTCTCTCAGGCTTAAATTTGAGGCCACAAATACAGAGTTCATGGAACTGACATCTGAGCTAAAAGACCTGAAAGACATTTTGCACGAGCACAAAAACACCCGTCTTGAGGCAGAGAAGATGGTTGCTACATTGGAGGGCAAACATCAGATGAAGGAGTTAAAGCTTCATGAGCTCAGTTTACAACTGAAGTCCTCTCACCAGCTAGTCCAAGCTGTGCAGAGTGAGTTAGGCGAGTCTGTTTCTGAGATTACCCGCAAGGGCACCCTCATACATAGCCTAGAGGCTGAAATTGAGACTTTGGTCAAAGCCAGAGACACAGCTGAGACTGAGCTGGCCGCTGCAAAAGAGCAGAACAGGGAGCTCACCATGATGGTCGGAGTACTGAAAGTGGAAAAGCAAAACAATGACCACACGCTCAGTCGCAATCTAGAGAAAGTCAACACAGCTTTATTTGACGAGCGCACCAAGACTAGCAAGCTCCAAAAGGGTATAAGGGAACTCAAGAATAGTGTTCAGAAGATGTCAAGGGACAGGCAACATGCTGAAGAGAATCTGGATGTAAAGGCCACCAATTTGAAAACCTCCCTAGCCCAAAAAGTATCCGAGTTAAGGCAACAAAGTTCTCTTTTAGTGGAGTGCAAACAAGCTCAAGAGGAGCTACGCAAATCATTAGCAGAGAGGAACACTGAAGACGAAGAGACTAAAAGCCTAATCCAAAGCACAAAAGAAGAGGTGGGTGAACAATTGACTAGATTACAGGAGACCAAAGCTACTCTTGCAGACATATTAAACGAATCTACCAATAATAGGTCAACACTTAGCTCTGTTAAAAACGACATGAATATTGCTCAAGAGTCATGTCTCCAGCAGATTTCCGCCTTACAGAGTGCGATTACAGCAGAAGTGGAAGAGAACAAGATTCTGAAAGAGTCTATGGCTGATCTCAGTAGTTCTCTTCTTTCTCTGCGAAACACAGTGGAGGCCACAAAACTGGATTTAGCTGAAGAGATGGATAGGAGGAGAAAATTAGCTCAAGAATTAAAAGAGAGCCTTGAGGTTCGCCAATCTTTTGAGGATGAATTGACAGCTGTCAGGCAGCAGCTAGCTGACGCAAGGTCAGCAATTGTAGCCACAGATCTCAAGCTTGAGGAACAAGTAGCTCTGTCTAATAGCATGCAGTCTGAGTTGGAAGCTGTCTCAAATAAGCATTCCACCAATTTATCAGAATACTCTCATCATACGGAGGTCCTGGAAGCTGAGTGTGAAAATCTTAGGACTGAGCTACAGAATGTGAACCATGAGATGACGAGGCTGAGTGAGGAGCTGTCCCATGCAACAGAGGAATATAACTTTCTGAAGCAAGTATCTGATTTCACGTCAAAAGAGCTGCAGGAGCTAAGAGTTGCATCTACTGAAGACAATAGTGCATTGGAAGATAGTAGGGCTGAACTGCAGGAAACAAAGGAAGCATACGAGAAGCTGAGTAAAGAAATGCTGGCAGTTCATGAAAGTTTAGAGCAGAGTAAACAACAGAGCGTTTCACAAGTACAAGAGAAAAGCACAGAGTTAGATGAAGCCTTAACAAAATTGGCAGCACAGCAAGAGGAGCTGGATAATCTGAACACTTTGCTTTCTGGTATTAGAAAAGAGGTGGAACAGAAAAATGAACAGATTGAATTGGTTTCGAATATCACTGAAACAGCTGAAGATAAGATTGCTGGGCTAGAAGGATCATTTTTGGTGTTAGCAAAAGAGAAACTTTCACTTCTGCAAGAAGTTTCCAATTTGGAAGACAGAATATCGAAACTGAACTCTGAAAAAGAATCCTTTGATCTCCACAATGATCTTCTCAAAGCTGAGGTTGAAAAGAACAAAAGTGAGCATGAAGCCAAAGAGAGATTGCAAAAATATGTGGATGATCTGTCGGAACAGCTAGAACTAGAGAGAACCAGTGGGGCCAGACTGATGGAAGAGAAGCAGGAGCAAGATGCTTTGCATGGAGAACTAGAAAAGTCTGTCTCAGAGCTGACCGCCAGAAACTTAAGTTTGCAGGAACAACTGAGATCAATACAAGACTCATCAGGCAGTCTAGAGCAAATCATCACGAGCAAAGAGTCCCAAATCCTGACAGCTTTTGCAAGGTATGAAGCAGAGCTTGCAAGATCAAACAAACTGCAGCAAGACCTTGAGGCAGTAAAGGTCCAGATGGAGGAGCTTCTGTCAGCCAAAACCATACAGGAAGAGATGACAGTGAACTTGCATGAGCAGATTTCGCAGGCACAGGAAGACAAAGCCAAATTAAGTTCACAGCTTGAAACATTTTTGAAAGAAAAGGAGGATATTAATGCATACCAGAAAGAAATGCAGGATGCACTCGATGGAAAACAGTTAGAAATGGACAGCTTAAGTTGTACCTATAAAAGAGCTATAGAAGATTATAGAAATGTTGAGAGATCCCTTTCAGAGTTAAAAGTTGAGCATGAACAACTCATTCAATCTAAACATGAATTTGCAGAGAGGCTGTTGCAAATGGAATCAGAGCTTGAACAAAACAAAAACACACAGAAAGAAGCACAGACAGAAGAAGTGACTATCTTAAGAGATGAATTGGACAGAATACAAAAGCAGATTGAAGGGGAATCAGCTATAATCAGCAAGATTAAGAGAGAGAAAGATGAAACATGCACAGAATTATTGAACAAATCTGGCAATTTGGCAGCTACACTGGCTCATCTTTCAGATATCATGCACACAATGAATAGTTCTGTAGATATATTTGAATCCTGTATGAGCATCGTGAATGTAAGTGACAGCGAAGCACCTGTGGAGGGAGAAGATGGCAATCAAAATCAAAGCACAAATCTTTTCTCAGGATCAGAGCTTGAGCCATGTGCTCCATCAAAAGAGCAGGATTATGTTGAAGATAACTTTTTATCTGAATGCATGGTAACCTCCACTCCAATTGCTCAAAATTCTGCCCAGAGTCTTTCTCTTGCCCAAGAGCCGTTTGACATTGTTGATGCTGTGCCACGCACAGTTGCTCAATACAAAGGAAGGCTGTCTTCTTTGAAAAATACATTTATCGGACTTGTGCGTGATAAAGGTGCTTTGGAAAGGGAACACCAGAACCTTTTAAGTCTGGTGGAACAAGCGGTAGCAGAAAGGGAGAGCTCTGAGTCGCAGCTTCAAGCTATCCAGAGTGCGTACAATCTGCTTCAGGAGGAAGTCACTCATATGGTTTCAGAACTACAGGACCTAAGGAAGGTCGTTGCAGATAAAGATATCAGTGTTCAAAAAGTCGATGATATGAAACTCTCTCTTCAATCTGGAGTGGAGGATCTGAAAAATACAATAAGTATTTTATCAGAGGAAAAAGAACAAGAGAAGGCTCAAAAAGAGATGTTGATGGTTCTACTGCAGGAGGTGGAAGAAAATCAGTATAGCTTAGAGTCTGAATTTTCTATACTGAAGACTCAAACTTCAAAGAAATTGAATGAGCTAGAGGGAAATTTGGAAGAATCTCTGAGGCAAAACAAATTGTTAAAGCAAGACATAGCCTCTGCAGAAGACCATTATCATAGTGAGAGGGAAACCATGAAGTGTCAACTGGAGGAATCACTCGCACACAATGAGGACGTCGAACTAAAATTCAGAGAGGCGGAGAGCTCAGTTCAAATGCTCAGTGATGAAGTTAGTGCCTTAAAGCAGCAGCGGGATAGAGATGTTAGAGATCTGAAACTAATCATCGAGCAGTCGGAGGAAGAGTGTCAGAAACTAGAAAATGAAATAGTCAGTATTAAGGAGGACAAGTCAGCAATTGAGGCTGAGAGGATAAAGCTTTGTGATCACATAGAAACTTCCATTGAGAACGCTAAGGTGGAACGGGATGCACTGATGCAAAGAAGTGCTGATCTGGAGAGCCAAGTTAAAAGCTTGCTGTTTGATTTAGATGTAGCCAACCAAGAAAACCAAACGTTGCAGGCAGAATTGAAAGATGCTAAGCAAGAAACTTCTTTAGTATCCTCCAAGCTGGAGGGGTTAGAAGAAGAGCATAACCATGCTAAAGATAACATTTCTAGTCTAGAGAGCTCGCTCTCTGAAGTCAAAGATTCACTAGCAGAGAAAAACGAAATGTTAGAAACACTTACAGCTAGAATTAAGGAAGTTGAAGAGAATCAGTCACAGCAAGAAATCTTATGTGAAGCTTCAGAACAACAGACACTCTACTCTGAAATTCTTTCTGTCCAAACCAAGTCACTTGATAAGCCAGAAGAACCATCACACAGATCTCATCACTATCACATATCACCACACTCTCCGGAGTTTGTCTCTGCTTCCTCCTCCTCTGATTCTTTGTGTACCTCCTTTCCTGCCAATGGGGATCTTATTGTAGAGGAAGTTGTCCAACCTATGAAGGTATCCTTTCCACAGAGCAAGCCCTCCAATGATGCCAGCAGTGGCAGCAGCAACAACTTAAGGTCAGAGCTAGAGCATGCCGAGCCCCAGTTGATGAATCAGGATCTCTTGGTAGAGAAGAATGTGCAGATAGAATTATTAGTACAAGAGATGGAGAGCTTGAGGAGAGAGGCAGACTGCCTGCGTCAGACAGTGACAAGGTTGGAGGTGTTGGACAGGAAAGTAGTAGACAGACAAGAGGAAGATGAGTCTACCAGAGAATCTCTTAGGGAAACTATTTCAGCATTAGAAAGTGAGCTACAAATTGGTAAGGAAAATGAGAGGACACTCAAGGATGACATGGAGCAACTAAGATCAAAGGTATCCAGTCTTGAAGAGGAGCTTAAAGAAGAAAAGAATTCCCTAGACTTTTTCAGTTCTGAAGCTGAGGCCCTTCAGTCAAAGCTTGTTACGCAGCAAGAAGAGATGGATAAATTAAGACACTCAAAGCAAGAAGAGAACAATGTTAAGGCCAGGAGTGAAGAGCTTTGTTTTAAAATCTCTAAGCTAGAGCAGGAGCTTCAAGAAGAGAAAGCACTGAAAGAAACCTTAGACGCTTTGCAAGTTGAGTGTGATGAGCTGAGATCCACAGTGTCTAAATTAGAGGAAGATCTGAAGAAAGAAAAAGAAGCCAAAGCAGAACTAGAGAAAACCCTGAAGAAGAAAGAAAAAGTTATCCAGGGCTTACATTTGAAAGCCAAAAAGGCAGCCAAGTTAGCAAAAATCGAGGGGGAGGCATCATCTGCGAAAGTTGAAGAAGACCCCTTTATGGCCATGTCATGGTCACAAAGTACAGAAGATCTGTCTGGGCTCTCTCCAGAGGAGAAACAATTTCGACAGCTTTTGGCACAATACCAGAGCACTTCAGTAGAACGAGACACCCTGAAAGAGCTCATCCAAGAGAAAGACACGGAAATTGTCCGCTTGCAGACACAATATTACGATGCTGAGATTCAGTGGAAAGAGAACATGGAGCGTCTTGAGGCTGAGAATTCTCGACTGCGCGACAGGCTTCAACAAGAAGGTAGCCTTTCTTCAACCTTGTCTGACAAAGAGCGCATGCTCAAAGAGGAGCTGAAAGTGGCCACCTCTGAGCTCTTGTCCACTTCTCAGATCCTAGAAGCTACGGTGCAGTCCAATAAATCAGAAGCTGGGATTGTGCAGGATCTCCAAGAAAAGCTGCAGTCCGCACTTGCCTCTCACGAATATCAGCTGCAAAGAATAAATCAGCTTGAAAACCATTTAGCAGAAATGCAAGCAAGAGAAAGCTGGTTTCAAACCCAAGTGGCTGACAGGGACGAGCAGCTCAAATACATTAATGACAGTTTAGAATTGACCAAATCGGAGGCCATCTCTGAAAAAAATAACCTTAACCAAGTTAGAGTTTCCTTGGAGGCTGAAATAAGCTCTTTGAAAGAAAAGCTTCATGCGGAGATAGAGCATCAAAACAACAACAGCAATAGCGTACAGCCTACTTTAAGCATTGGGACAGATGACATAGAGAACTTAAAAGCAGAGGTGGCCAAGCGGGATGAGACCATCAGTGTTATGGAGTCAGTCATGAAAGAAATGTATGGCACCCAAGATGAAAACAGCTCGAAAATTGGTACGTTATCCGCTGATCTGAACATGGTAAAAGAAGAGCTTGCCAACCTGCAAGCAGAAAAATCAGACATGCAAAAACTTATGAGAAAGAAGGATGCCAAGATAGCTGCATTGTCTAAGAGAGTAAATACATCCACTCCAAAGAAAGAAAAGATGCCCTTACTCCCAGAGTCTCCTGTTGTCACTGACTCTGCAGGTGTGCAGCACTCTCCATCAGGGCTTGATCAAAGTCCAGTAGCAACTGCTGAAAACTCAATCAATTTATCCTCTCCAGAGTGTAACCAAGATGAACTGGAAGTCCTCAAAGCTGAAATCCTTGGGCTGCGCAAACTAATGAAAAAGAAAGATTCCCACATTTTGACCCTGAACAAGAAACTCAGTTCGCTTCAGTCAGAACAGGGACATTTATCGTCTGCTCCTAGTCAGGAGTCAGTGAGCGTGACTGGAGCGACTGGTGGAACGTCATCTCTTTCTCACTTTGACAGTGGGTCTACCCTCTTCAGTGACAATGTCTCTGACTTGAATGAAAGACTCAAGCAAGTGGAATTCCACAGGGATGCTCTAGAATCCCAAGTGAGAGATCTAGAAGTTGAGCTGGAGAACCTGAAGGAAGACAACTTGGGGTTGCGCCACAGTCGAGAAGATGTTGAGGAAGAAATGCATTATCTTGCCAGGGACAAGAGAGCACTGGAGGATTGTTTATTTGACATCAGAGACATGGCAAATGCTGAAGCTGTGGAGGAGCTGGCAGGCGAAGATTTACTCTATGCAACAGTTGAGTCTGTAAGACTAATGGTAGAGGAGAAAATCTCGGCAGAGAGGCATCTGTCTGAGATGCAAAAGTGGGCTGAGGCGGTGGAAAAGAAGCACGAGGAAGACTCACGCATTGTTGCTGAATCAAAGGCTGCAGCACAGAAGTTAGAAACGGATATGGCTCAATTGAAGTTAGAGCATGAACAGACTTGGAAGCAACTCGAGCAAACCATCACAACAAAAGCTGCCTTGGAAGAGCAACTGGAAGCTGTAAGGGGCAACATGCAAGAACAAGATTTGCAGGACATGCTGCGAGAGTCATCAGTTACCATCAAGCAGTTGCAGCAGAATGTGCAGTCCCTCAATTCAGACAAACAGGAACTGGAGTTCAGGCTTCATTCAGTTGAAGAAGGCTTCTCTCAAAAGACCCTGCAGAGTCAAGAGGACTTAAGACAGTTGAATGATCAGCTGAGGCAGGTCCATGAAGAGAAGGAAGAAATGAACAGGCAATGTGTTGCTCTTTACGAACAACTGCAAAGTTGTCAGGCCTCCCAGACTGCCTCTGAAGAGTATGTGACCCAGTTGCAAGTACAGATGAGAGACACAGAAACGTTTTATGTGTCCGAAATAGAGGGACTCACTTCAAAGTTATCAGAAGCAGAAAGTGAAAGAGCTAGGCTGGAAGAAATGTCATCATCTTTAAACGCTCAAATTGAATCACAAAATACAATAATTGAAACTTTACAGTCAGAAAAAATTGCAAGTGGTCAAATTTCATCTGAGCTGCTCGAAGCACAAAATAAGGTTTCAGATCTCAGGACTATGCTAAAATCAAAAGAAGCCAAATTTTCTGCACTTTCAACAGAGCATGATGATCTTGCAGTGCAATATGAAAAACTACAGAGGCAACTTGAAGCAGCAGAGGCTGCAAACCTATTGCTGAAAGAGCACTCAGAAGCCATTGAAATATCCGAGTTGCGTCAAAAGTCAGAACTTCAATCCCTGGAAGAGCAGCTGGCCTATTATCGCACAGCCACACAGCACCTGAATGAAGAGTGTGCCAGCGTTCAGGCACAGCTGCATCATGCCCATGCTGGATGGGCTCGCGACCAAGAAACCCAAAAGGACCAAGAAGAGCAACTCGCACAGGAGAAACAAGAGGAGCTCGACAAGCTAAAGCATCTCCACCAGGAGGCTTGTCTTGAAAACCAGAGGCTTATCGACCAGCTGAAGAAATATGAGGAGCAGAGAAGTGAGGAACAAAGCATTTTACAATCACAACTTGACAAAGCCAGAGATTCTGGGACCAGTGCCGCCGCTCAGATCAGTGCCCTGGAGACCATGCTTTCTGAGAAAAGTGTGGCACTAGAGGATCACGTACGCCAGATTCAACCTCTATATGCTCTAATGGGTGATGTGGATGGTTCTCTCTATGACTTGACAGAAAAGATACAGGATCTTAAATCCAAAGCTTGGTTAGCAGAAAGCCAGACTGAAACAATTTCTTCTCTGCAAAATGAATTGTCAGCTAAATCCAATTCTCTTGCAAGTCTGGAAGAAGAGCTGGCGAGTCTGCAGGCATCATCCTCTGAGAACAGGCACAGGCTGGAGCAAGAAATGCTTGCCTTGAAGTCTGAATTACAGCTCAAAGAAGATGTAGCAAGAGGTGCACTAGATGCCTCTAGGAAGATATCTGAACTCCAGGAAGAAATGTCTGCTTGTCAGCAGTATAAGCAGGCAGAAGTTGGCTCGTTGCAACAAACGGTGAATCAGGTTACCTCAGAGAATGAGGCTCTGAAATATGAGAATGCAAAGCTGACAGAGACTGTGAAACACTTTGAAAATCAGCTGTATGAAAGTAGACAAGAGATTGACAAATATCAACAAGACATTGAAGTTTATGAGGCAAGAATAAAAGAAGCGGAGACAGAAATTGAAAATCTTCAAACTAAGCTCCTGCAAGAAACTGAAGATAAAGAGAAGAAAATTGAGGAAATGAACGCTTTACTTACTGAGGGGCAGCAGAAACTTTGGTCTTCAGAACAATCTGTATCAACATTAACCTCTACCAACGATTCTCTTCGGCAGCAAGTGGAAGAATCAGTTGCAAGGATGCAGCATTTAGAGGCTGCTCTTAATGATCAGCAAACAAAAGACACAGCATCTAACGCAAGCTCTGACTCCACAGATTCACAAGCAATGCAAGCATCAAATGAAAAGTTAAAGACTCTGCAGAAAAATCTTAAAAAGAGGGACGCTAAAATCATTGCCCAGAGTAAAAAACTGGAGCAGCTGGAGTCTGAGTTGAAATCTGTAAATGAAAAACTGTCACAGGATCCATCTTCATCAGAGCCATCCAATAATCCCTCGCCAAATTTCAATGCTGTATCTTCACCTTCAGACCTAGGGCCATGGCAATATGACAATCCGGTGATGGCAAAGTCGATACCTGTTGTTGAGATTACTCCACCTTCTGATACACACAGTCCTGAGGTGTCGCCTTCAGAGTCGGCTACCAGTATAGCCTCTATTCCGCAATGTCGGGAGACAGTATGGGACAACGAGAGCCCCACTTTACGTGATGTGGACTGGGTGTCTTGTGTAGAACAAGACATGATGAGTACCTCTGCCGTGCCTACTCAAGGACAGAGTGTTTCCACAGATCAAACAGAAAATAACGCAACGCCAAAAGAAACAGGGCAGCCTGAAATGGACACGTCTGCTCTCTATGCAGAAATCGCCCGGCTCCAGGCTTGGGTAGATTATCTCCACCCGCAAGTTCAAGCAGGGGAGCAGGCGCTGCACCAAGCTCACCAGGAGTGTTCCACGCTGCGAGAGGCTTATAACCAGCTTCAGGCCAGTCAGCACCATCAAGGTTCAGGCAGTGATCCAGGGCTTACACAGCCGGCAGCTGACAGCTTTCAGCACCCTTTAGATGAACAAGACCAGGGCTCGACCTGGCAGCACGCCTCGAATGAGCAGGGAACGGGCCTAGAGAACTTTTTTCCCCAGACTGCAGGGGCCACTCTGTTCCCAGGCTCCGAAGATCAGACAGTCAGCTCAGATCAGAATGTAAGCACTGGGTGCACAGGCTTCTTTTTAGTCTACCAAAGATTTTTCTTTCATCACGAAGGGCTTTCTAATGCTACTTTCAGGTTTCCACTTTTTTGGCAGTTCAGTATTTAGATTGTAATTACCTTTTTACTTTTTTAAAAACATTTTTATGATAAATATTTGGGTTTTTCAAAAGTTGAAATTTTTTTTTTTTTTAAAATTTCACTTTGGAATATACATTTTTACACAAGTTAATTTAAATCAAAGTATATGGCATTTGAATTTCCTGAATAAGCCTTAAACAAAAATTCAACTTCAATATTAAATTTAAAGGAAAACTCATTGTGCAAAATATAATTGTTTACCTGTAAATTTAATCAGGAATCATTAAAGCCAAAAATTACTAATGCTTTATTAAAAGAACATTGCATGCGTTACATTATTTCCAATCTTATCTGGAACTATACACGTAATAGTAAGTTTTTAATTATATTTAAAACTTTAGGCTCTAAGCTTATCAAAATATTTTTATCTCCAGTTCTATTTCCCACAACATGATAAATATAATCTCTTACTAATACTAGGTTCTTTAGTACTCTTTATTGTACACTGTAATCAAAATAAAAATCTCCTATTAATTTATTAATACAAAAGCAAAATTGTATTGAACACAATTTAATCATCTGTATTTCATAATATTGTAAAAATTATCACCAGTCTTTATAGCCTCCTTATTAAGTA
Source organism: Elysia chlorotica (assembly GCA_003991915.1). NCBI lineage: Eukaryota > Metazoa > Mollusca > Gastropoda > Plakobranchidae > Elysia > Elysia chlorotica. The sequence goes on from RQTK01000723.1 coordinate 215,531, forward strand.
GCAATTGCTGGTTTTAGAATTATGTACAGTAAGCAGTGCAAACTAGTTTTGTGCTTTGGACACTTTCTTATTGTCTATTTGTAGCCTTGAGTGGTACATGTAGAATCTTAGCAATTTATTTAAAAGCACACTGCTTAAGGTAATTAGGGTTTCACTTTTGGTGAATAATCCACTGCAAGTTTTATCCGTTTTTTAGCAAGGTTTTATCAAATTTCTTGAATGCATTTGCTTTAAAGCACTTGATTGTTATGGAGCCTTAATTGTGAATGAATCTTTTCTTCATTCTCTAACCAAAGATAAGCTTTCATAACAACCTTTTGAAATGAGCCATTAACCATCACCAATGTAAGAAAATAGCATAGAAATGGATTTCAAATAGTCAAATAACACATTTGAGATAAGAACACTGATTACAGTAGAAATTGTATGGGGCTTGGTTATTCAAACAAGCATAAAGAGTCATGATGGATTTAATAGGTAGCTACAGCTTTGTTGCTTGTAGTATGTGTGATTTTATCATTCATCCCTCTCAGGGACTTATTGGGTAATGAAAATTAAAGTACTTAACTATATACATTGCACATGTCACAGTACTTAGTCAGAGCTGACTATTATTTTTCCTGAAAGATTATCAGAAATGTATATGTTTTCTTTGGGAAATAAAATTAAAAAAAGAAGTGCCTCAAGAGTAACTTGAAGGAAGAATCAAACCATTTTGGGGATTATTTATCAGTGCTGTATGTTCAGTTATTTTTCTCACACATATTTTAAAAGATCCTTGTTCAAAACTACACGTTTTGCACTTTCTGCTCTTTTCTTAATCTAGAACAAAATTTTCATAATTATTAAATAAATCTATCACACTCTGACTCAGTTTGCTCATATTTTAGCTACCACTAACCTTTGCATACACTTGCTGCATACATCTGATTAGATGCAAGGTTCCTTTTAAAGCATTATAATCATTATCAACTTATTTCTGTATGGCTAATTCTATCATCTTTCCCCCCCCCCCCCCCTTTATTTTTAGATATCTCTTCTCACTCTCACTCTCTCTCTTTCTCTCTGAATCTCTTTTTGAACCTCTCTCTCTCCTTTCTCTTATAAACAGAAATAGGAGAAAATTTTTTGGTAACACTGCATGCTCATATCTGCCTTTAACCGTCAACTTGTAAAACTTTAATGACAGAATATATTTAAACACAAGTTGGCTAAACTTGTTTCAAATTCACTAAATAGACGAAAATAAATTATTAAAAAGAAAAGGGCAGGCTTAAATTTTTAAAAACTATGTGATCCCTATGTTATAAAATTATAGTATACATCTAAGCATCTAATATACATTATTGATTTATTTTTATAGTGACTTGGATGTTTGCACCCATTTTGTTCATAATGCCGTGTTGAAATTTCAGTCTGCCTTCCAGCTCTGTTTGATTTATTATACTGAGCACACATATAGTTATTATTACATATTATATTCTTATCCTGTTTTATTGAAAAAGCTACATTTTATCTAAATGATCCTCTATATGAGATAAATTTATTCTAGACTTACCAATACCAAATTTCATTGTTCCCTGTGGTTTAGAATATATCAGTCTAGTGTAACATTTCTTAAGTCAAAGTATTGGGGGGAAAACATCCATTTCTGAAGCTCTTTTTATGCAAAATGTAATATTTTCCTTTTCCTATTTCTTTTCCTTTCTTTTTTCCCTTCTAAATCAGATTAAAATTTGCATGATTTGACTGTAATTACACCCTACCCATGATATCTCCTAATTTCCAAAAGTATTAGTCCCTCAGTGGCAAAGGAAATAATGTATATATCTTTATAATTGTTTGTATTCTTTCTTATATTGTAGTATAGGTTCATTAAATGTGTAACCTAATTGATTACGTTTTTGTAAACTGAATTAGTTCTCCTTTAGTATATGAATTAGTAATTGAAGAGAATAATTTTACCCTAATGAATTTTAAGGATTTTTTTTTTTTCAACCAGGCATTGAAATGTCTACTTTGAGTTAGATATTATCGATTATAATTTCAAAACTTTTTACTAAGAGCCCAAATGGAGGAAAGGGTATGCTCACTTAGTTTCAAATTTCACCTTTTTAATTTTTTCTCATCGTTCGAATTGTTCTTGTTTCTATTTTAAATAAAAGTAGCTGCTGTTCTGGGAATGATTTTAATTTTCCTCCCCCCTTTTTTTTCTCCTCTGCAAAGACGAAGGCTTTGGAAGAGTCAAGTTCCCAAGCCCGAGAGGCAGAGAGAGAACTCCAAGCAGCTGCAGAAGTGAAGCATGCTCTAGAGGCCCGCATCGAAGAGCTGACTGCGTCGCTGGCTCATTCTCAAGCCAAACAGCAAGAGCTGGAGGCTGCGTCCCAAGCAATGGGACAGGCAGCGGAGGAGGAACGTTTGATCCTAGACACTGAACTAGACAAAACGGGGCAGCAGTTGAAGGCGCAGGTAAAGCCAATGTTTCATTATGATTTAAACAGGATCTGGGATGGATATAATTTTAAAACTACACTAAGTATACTTATCACAAAACATTGACAATATGTAACTAATGTAATGGTTGCTTTTCTACTAAAAGTTTATGAATTTTTTTTTTGTGTTAATTATTCATACCTATATTTAAGTATATTTTTTCATAAAATGCAATGAATCCAATTTACATCTTTGCATTCAAAAGATGATAGCAGCTGTGTGTTTTATATCATGAAATCTGCAGATGGAGCACAACGCTTCTCTAGAGATGAGACTTGCAGAGGCAAAGAAACTGGCCCAGGAAGCGAAGGATGCTTTGGCTGCCACTAAGGATCACAACAAAATGTTGGAGAGCAAGCTGTACCAGATGGAAAGAGATATGGTCCAACACTCACAGCAGGAGGCAGAGGCAGAGATGGACATAGATGGTCTCCAAAGGAGGATATCGTCCCTGGAGGCGGAGCAAGCCAAAATGTCTGAATTGAAAAAGAAAGCATCTCTGGTGGAAGCAGAGCGGAATGAGCTCCTACTCAAACTGGAGGCTGCCTTATCTCAGGTGGACTCCACCAAGTCACTTGTGGAACAGCTCCAATCATCGTCCTCGCAAAAGGAGCAGGAGGTGGTCCAACAGCTGTTGGCCAAGTCGGAAGAGCTGATATCTCTCCAGCAGCAGCTTGATCAGTCTGAATCAGACAAAGAGGAGCTGAAACGCACTTTGGCTGAGCAAGAAACCAAATCCAGAGAGCTTGAAGGGCGTCTGACCTCAGCCAGTGAAGAACTTCATTCCGTAACACAAAGCTCACAGTTGCTGCAGGTTGAATTGGCCACTCTTCAAGATCGGTCGTTGAATTTTGAGAGGGAGAAACTTGAACTCAGCAACTCATTAGCAGATATTCAAAGCGAAAAACAAGAACTGAGCAATAAGCTTTCTGAGCTTGAACTTCTAGCAGAGCAAGTGTCCCCATTGAAGGCAAGACTGTTAGAAGTCGAGGAAGAAAAACAATCCATCCTTGAAAATCCTGGCAAAAATACGCAAAAGCTTGAGAACCTTATCAGTAGCAACAAGCAGCTGTCAGAGCAGTGTTCGCAGATTGAAGAAGCAAAACTTGCCCTAGAGACTCGGTTAATGGAAATACAGCAAGAGAATTCGCTTTTGATCAACAAGGCCGATGATCTCTCTCAGGAGCGAGATGTCCTGCAGTCACAGTTGGCATATCTCTCCGCTGTTGAAGGTGACAGAGATAAAGGCATAGAAGAGACTCAAAGGCTGGTCACAGGACTTGCAGAAAGGGATGCCATGCTGCAAGATAGGACCAAGCAGCTAGAAGCTCTTTTTGAAGAGAGGGAGGGACTGCTCAAACAGGTCAGACTTTTTTTGCAATTAAATATAATAAATATGGAATTTTAGTATCTTAAGTATTATTTTTTTTTCTTAAGTGAAAGTAATTTTACATAGAAAATATACACTTTTGATTTCATTTGTGGTGAATGTACTTCACATTTACATTTCAAAGGATACGTGTTTGATTTTCCTCATGTCCCTGAATATATTGTAAACGTAATATGCATATAATTATGTTAGAATCACAAGGCCACTGTTTTCCCTTTAAAAAAAAAATCTTATTAGTGATTCTAAAAGTCGGACTAAATTTTTTTCCAATAATTTCAAAAAGGCAGAGCCATTATTGTCATGTCATTTTCTAAGCCTGCTTTTTTTTTTTACAGGTAATTATCTAATGTGTGGGGTTCAGGGCTTTAAAACATTGTTTTTTTTCCTTTTTGTAAACCAAAGTAGTATGCATATACTTAAGTGGATTAAGACAAATTATTTCATTAAATATCTAACAGTTCCTTATATTTTGCTTATTAATTATTTATTAGGTGGAACAGCTATCTAAGTCTGATCAAGCGAAAGTCAGGAAGATCGAATCTCTGCTGGAAAACCTGCAGGAAACTGAGGATCGCTTGCTGCAGCTGGAGGCATCAGCTGCTGCCACAGAAAACAACGGCGAGGCAAATTCTTCATCATCAGCACTGGAAGAGCTCAAGACCTTGAAATCTGAACTGGCAAACAAAGAGCTCATGGCTAGGAAAGCTCTGGCCACAGCCAAAAAACTGAATTATCAGCTGAATGAAGCCAAGAAAGAAGTTGACTCTTCTAAAGCCCGAATTGAAGAAATGGCAGCAGAGAAAGTTGCACTTGAAGCTGAGCTTGCAGGTTACAAAAAGTCTGAGATCACACTCGAGGCAGATGTACCAGAACAGGATACAATGGCAGTGGAGCATTCTGTACCCCTTCAAAATGCAGCACTGGAAGTGACAAACGCTAGTCCATCTGTTCCTAGCGGGTCTTACCCCTCTGATACTTCTCAACTGACATTAGAGGTAGAGAGCTTGAGAACTCAGGTGGGCACCTACAGAGAAGTGTGCCAACAGCTCCAGGAGCAAACACAGGCCCTGACGGAGGAGAAACACTCGGGCGAAGCACAGCTGCGGCAGATGCAAACACAGATAGAGCAGCTAGAGGGCGTCAGGGATGGGCTTAAGCTCACTGTCACTGAAGTTGAAGCTGCATATCAAAGGCTACGAGAAGAGGCGGACCAGTCTAACGAAACTTTTGCCGAGCAGAAACAGGACCTTGAGAAAAAGTGTGAAATTCTAGAGGAGCAAGGGCAGCAGTGGAAGATGTTTATGGAAACACTTCAAAGAGATGTGGCAGCAAAAGAGGCCAAGATACAAGAGTTGGGTGAAGAACTGAACAAAGCTCTATCTAATGACACCAATCAGGAGAGCAGTATTAGGCAGGTCCTTGAGCAAAAGGAGGTGGAGCTTTCTGAGATTTCATCTCAACTTGAGTCGGTTCAGAACCTTTTAAGAAATGAGTCACAGGTTTCTGATGAGTTCAAGAAACGAGCAGAGCTTGTAGAAGAAGAAGCAAATGGGTTAAGAGAGGCTGTGAATAAGCAAAGCGAGAACTACGAGTCTGCTCTCCGTCAGTCAAAGGAATTACTCCAGGACAAAGAAACAGAGCTGGAGGGTCTGCAGGAGTCCATGCGCCTCATCAAAGCTGACCAAGAAGCTAAAGAGCAAGCGTGGCAGGCACAGATAAGTAGCTTGGACAGACAGATTGAGGAATACAAAAACAAAGTGGTTGAGATGACGGCACAGCTAGATGCTGGGCAGGAGGAGAAGGAGAGGATCCTGGCCACCGCACAGAGCCTAGAGCTCAGTCTCCGAGAGCGAGACGATGAAATTTCCGACTTGACAAAACAGCTGGATACTGTAAGCCAAAGAGAGGAGAAGGCACAAGTAGAAGTGGAAGGTCTGCAGCAGCAGCTGAGGGAACAAGGTGCCCAGGTTGCTGAGCTCTCTAACTTTGTTGATAGTTTAAAGGCTCAAGTTGAAGAAGCCAGAGAACCTTCTGACGAGGTCAGTTCTTTAAGGACAGCCGTTTCCCAGTTACAGCAACAGCTTGAAGAACAACAGGCAGTTATCAGCAGTTTGGAGTCGAGACCAGAGAACAATGTCAATCAACCTGAAGCTTCTACATCTCAGGATTCTGCTCAGGAGACCCAGGCTGCTCAACAGGAGGGAGGATATGAAGAGGACTTCTTAGGAAAACTTTCCTCCTTCCAGAGCACAATTGAACAACTTAGTCAAGATGTCATTACACTGAGCCAGGATAATGAGAGGCTCAATACTGAGTTCTCTAGTGACTCATCAGCTGCGGTGATACAGACACTGAAAGAGGAGAAGGATGCCTTGGAAATGGAGAAGGAGCAGCTGAGAGAGCAGCTGGATGAGCAGCTTGAAGTAGCCAAGAAGATGCAGGACTTTGTTTCTGAAAAGCTTTCCAAAGTTGAGAGTCTCCAGTCTTCATACGAAAAAATGCAGACCTCGATGGCTGCTCTAACTGCTGAGAAAGAAGATCTCCTGGAACTTGTGAATTCTCTTAACAGAGAGAAAGAAGGTTTGCAATCTGCGACTGATGAAACGCAGTTTGACAGAGACGAATTGGCGAAGGTCAAGGCCCAAAGGGATGAATACTTGGCTGAAGTGGAAAAACTGAGAGCTGAAGCTTTACCGAAGGAAGCCGACAGTTTCAGTGAGCGAGCTGCTGTGGAAGAGAGACCTTTGGTTGCAGAAGAGTCTTTGCAGCAGACATCGGTGCCCACGACAGAAGCAGCGGCCGATACCTCTGATGACATGGCGCAGTTAAAGGCACAGTATGAGAAGGCAAAGAGCAGGCTGCAGGTTACAGAGGTCAAGTGCGAGAAAATGTTGATCAAGCTCAAGTCTTTCAAGGACAAAAACGACAGGCTTCAGATCCAGGTGAGACAGTTTGAAATAAGTCATAAAATTGAAGTGAAACAGATGGGTGGGCCCTGGACAAATCTAAAACTTGCCTTAATATAAGTTGTTGGTTTTTAATAATTAAAATTAAAAAAATAAACCCATTGAAGAATCTAGTGATCCAAATGGATTAGTAATAAAATAAAAAAGGGTGCTATCTAGGTCTCTTTTTTGTTCTTAGTCAAAACGCACACCCCTCGTAGTTTTCATGTTTTAATATCACAGAATGCACTTGGGAATGTAGAAAAATAATGGGGGTTTTGTGTTGAATTCAAATATTTTATGCATCATGGAAAGTTAATAATGTGTTTTTTGTTTTGCAGTTTGATTTGGGGGATCCAGTTTTAAAAAAAAGTTGTTTGTGTAAAAAAGAGATATACCATTATTTAATATTTGTTCCTTTCCAATACAGGTGGAAGAACTACAGCAGAAGGTTAGGAGTGCACCTCACCAGGAGGGAGAAATGGAACAGCAGGTGTCCTCCCTGTCTAGCAGGCTGCAAGACACTGAGGCAAACAACGCACAGCTTCAGCAGGAGCTCTCCAGCCTCAGGTCACAGCTACAGGAGCAGGAGGCAGAGAAACTACGGTCCGCAGAACTTGAGAGTCGCCTGGCTAGTCTCAAAGCTGAGGTGGATGGGAGAGACTCTCAGGTCGCTCAGGTCCAGAACGATCTTGAAAGTAAAACAGAAGAGTGTGAACTTCTGAGGAGTCAGTTGGAAGCAAAGGTAGCTGATCGCGATAACCTTGAAGACAGAGCAGGTAAACTGGCTCAAGATCTGAAAGTGGCAGAGACTGAGCTGAGGCAGCTGCAAGCAGAGTTACAAACTAGACAGAGATTGGAAGAGGTTGGAGACAATAAGGTGCAAGAGCTGCAGGACATGCTTATTGCCAAATCTCATGAAATGGAAGATGTGAAGGTCAGAATGACAGAGCTTGCAGAGGAGAAGTCCAGCTTAGAGGCGAGGATTGGAACTTTGGAAGAGGAATTGCTGGAGGAGAGGAAGATCTGGGAGAGAAAACTGGATGAGGAAGTATCAAGAGTTATGCAACAGTCTTCTCTTGAATCTTCACAGGTGCAGGCTCAATTATTGGAAAAAAGTGCTGAGTGTGAGAAACTAGAAAAGGAAAACAATGAAGAAGCTAATGCTAAGGAAGCTCTGAAAAGGGAGCTAGCTCAGCTAGGAGAAAACATCTCTGCCTTACATGCAGAATTAAATTCTGAAAGAGATAGGGCTAATAATGCAGAGAAGGCTGTGAAGGAGCTCAAGCAAGAACTAAGTGAGGAAAAGCTTGAGAGAGAAACCTTATTGAAAGAGAGGGAAGCACTGGAAGGATCCGAGCTAAACTCATTGAGGAGCCAGTTAGAATCGATGCAGTCCCAGTATGAATCTCTCTCCAATGACAATGACAACTACCAAAGTCTCATGACAACTCTCACCTCCAACAACTCAGCCATGAAGCGCGAAGTTGAAGAGCTCCGATTTAAGCTCAAGAGATCTGGAGGAGGTGAACCTAGTGAGAACAAGGGTCATGATTCTGAAAAGGCTGTGGCAGAGCTAACAAAACGCTTAGAGGAAGCTGAAAGGGAGAAGGAGGAGCTGAACGAGGAGTTTGAGGAGGTGAGAGAGGAACTCATATCTTTGCGCAGAGAGAGGACCTCCCTGGCTCAGCAGGCCAGTGACTTAAGCAACACGGTGCAGCAGCTCAACCAAAAGGTAGCTGACCTTGAGGCGCAGCATAGTGAGTCCACCGGGCCCTCAGAGCTTCCCATCAAGGTGGAGAGATCCACACCACTAGGTGCTGCGAGCCCAGGGGGAGAATCCAGCCCCAAACACCAGGTGAAATTTGACGAAGAGCTCAGGTCTGAGCTGAGTGCATCACAGGCCCAGAACCGAGAGCTGCAGGCCGAGCTTGACAAGCTAAGCTGGCGTCTTGGCGAGCTTGAGGGCACTGAGCAGGAACTCGAGGAGCTGCGTTCAACTCTGGCTTCATCCAACATGGAAAAGAAGATTCTCGCCCATGACTTGGAAGAGGAGAGAGCTGAGCTTTCAGCGCTTCAGACGGACAAGCATCTGCTCATGAAAGAGGTAAGTTGTTGTCAACTACTTGGCTAGTGGTTATCTGAATTAGTGTAAGTAAACATCTATTTTTTTAATTCCTTTTTTTAACAGGAGTGAAAATAAGATAATGTTGAAAATAATAAGAAGAAAAAAAAGATAAAGGTAACAACAGTAAAAAAAAAAACACTTACAAATAAATAAACTAACAGAAATTAGATAGAAAAAATTCTAAAAATTTATTTGTTGATTAACAACTTGTTAACTTGATTGTAGACAGGTATAAAAGTTTTCTGTTGAATATCTTTTTCCCTCAGAAAAAGAAATTCACAACCTTTGTAGAAGTGTGATTTTAATCAATATTTTGAATTGTATAATTTCAGGTGGAGAGGCTCGGAGAATGTTTGAGCAAAGAGCAGTCAAGGGCTGAAGATAATGATTTGAGATCGGCCAAGGATTCAACGAGCACCACCACCCTGGATCTCCTTGCTTCTAAGGAAAATGAGCTGATCAGGATTCAAGAGGCCTTGGAATGCAGAACTAGCGAGGTAGAGGCAGCAAAGGAGGAAAATCGTGCAAAGGAAGCTTTGTTGCGTGATCAGGGTATCAGCATGTCATCCCTGGAGGAAGTTAACAGATCTCTCGCTGATCAGCTAGCTGCTCAGGAAGAACGAGCAAGTGCCCTAGCCGCTGAGCTAGAAGGCTCCAACCTTGAGAATTCAGCTCTAATGAAGAAGCTGGACAACTTTAACCTGAAGATTGAGACGGTTCGCTCTCTTGAGGCTGATTTCGACTCGCTCAATCAAGACTTCACCAAGGTACAGTGGCCTCTTCTTCAATTAGTCATTATCTTTTGTTAGAAGTTATTTCCTAAACATTATATTTCGGTTGGTCAATCGATATTAATTTTTCTTCTATCACTGTGAAAAAAGCATTTATGCAGAGGCAATTGTCCAATTTTTTTAATTATATTTTTAAAGGTGTAAATTCTCTCTCCCCACTAAAGTTAAGAAACATATCCCATGTTGTATTGATGTGCACACCTCCCGTTTAAAAATAATAAATATCAAAGCTTTTACCTTTTTTAAATTTTTTTGAAAATTCCCCAATATAGTGTGCACACAATCAAGTAATAGGCATAAAAATCATGCGATGTGGAAAGGTTAAAGCCTATTCTTCGTGTGGGCACTAGGTGGGTATATTTTCAATAATTTATAAGGTAATATGTGACAGAAAAAGGTTAAGAAGTCAAAAAGCAAACACCCTAGTGTCAGTGCAAGTTGGTACCACTGTTTCTTGATTTTTTTTTTTTTTTTTTGTTCCTATACAGGTGCTAGAAGAAAAATCTGCCATGGCAGACCAGATTGAAGAGCTGCATCAGCGTGTACAAGCCCTGCTCACACAGCAGCAGGAGGCCACCTGGACCAGTGAGCAGCAGCAGCACGTGCTGAGAGAGAAGGACACTCTGCAACAGCGCGTGGCTGAGCTGGAGGATGGACAAGCAGACTGGCTGCAGGAGAACGCTCAGCTCAAGCAAGAGGTGGACAAGGTGGGTGAGGGCAATTGGGGATGGCAAGAATATGTGCTCTAGAAGGATACTGTAAACTTGGTGAAAATCATGTTATCTTGTTATAATAATATTATTCTTATAATACAATTTCAAGACAGTTGGACGTTTTTCTCAAGTTACATGGCTCATCAGGGTAATATTCCAAAGACACATTAGATATCTCTAATCTCTGTTGTTTTTTTCTTCTTTTTTTTTCTTTTTTTGCTTCAAAGTTATCTGCTGCCTTGCAGCAGGCAGAGTTTGCTCACAAGTCCATAACCTCGGAACTTCAGCTGGTTAGAAACAGTAGCGACAGCAACAGGGATGGCATTGGAGAAGCCAACAGTGGTAGCCCTTCGTCCACTTCAACCACGATGCGTTTCCACGAGGAGTACAAGCGCCTCCAGGCCCAGTTTGCGGAGGTGATGGAGCAGAAGTCTCGTCTGGCAGCTCAGCTAACAGAGGCTGCCCACACCATCAAACAAAGGGAAGCTCGCTGCCAACAGCTAGCCATGCAGGTGAGGATTTGAGATCGTTTTCATTTGTGAGGCAACCACTAACCAGGGTGAATGGGGCACACGTCGCTGTATAATCTTTTGATCGAGAACCCTTTATACTTCGAAAAAATACTCTATATTGATCTCCAGTTCTAGAAATGATAGAGTTGTACATTTTTTCAACCTCTTAAAGTGCATTTTATGCTTCTTAACACTCTAATTAAGAAAGCAAAGGCAAGTCAAGGAACATAACCAGAATGTGGATGAGCTCCTCGTATGCGCATATAACTAAGAACTAAGCCTGGATGACGATAGTATATACAGGTGACAGTTAGATCACTTATTTCGCCAGCCTCAAAATTCCAGATTAAGTGGCTTCATTTAGGGTATCTTTGTTCTGTAAAAGACCTTTAAAAAAAAACAACAAAAAAAACCCATTTTGTTTGAATATTTATCATTAAAAAAAATTGAAACTAGTTTTGGTAGTCATTTATTAAAAAAAATTTTTTTTTAAATAGAAAGCAGCAGCTTTTAAAAGGTTTTCTTTTTACCCTAAGGTAATCTCTCTTTCCCTTTATTTCTTTATTTCAGGTGAGCCAACTGGCTGAGGACCGCGGCTACCTCAACACCCAACTTGCACACATATCCAAGTCCCTGAGGGAGAAGGAGCAGGAGTGGCTAGCAATGAGGACTCAGTACTCACAGCTCTACCAGGCTTATCTCGCTGCCCAGGCAAAGGTTCGGTTTTCTCTTAAAACCATCTTAGTGCCCTGACAAGATTCTTCTGAGTTGTTAAAGAAAATTCATGTCACAAAATTCCAAAATGATATTAAAGAAAATACAGGTTTTAAGGATAGAGAACAGAAGGTTGTTAAATAACTTAGTCAACTGCCCAGCCAAAGGTTTTGTTTTCTCTTAAAACACTCTTATGGCACCACAAAAAGCATGAGCTCTTTTTTTTAACCTGTGTTGGTGATACAAATAATAATGTCACAAAATTTAAATTAATATAAAATCTACAAAATACAGGTCTTAACCTTTTTTAGACACTGATACCAACTCGGGATCTGTTCTTTTACAACTATTCATATTGAAATGGTGCGTCCATATGGAATAATAGTATTATGATGTATGAATACAAAAAGAAAATATCACATTATCAACTAAAACTTAAACCAATAACTGAAGATTGCATTAAGAATTAAATTTTCTAAACCCGTATACAATAGGCAAACGAATAAAAATGAAATATACAGATATTGCATATATACAAACCTCTGGTATTTTAAATCTACAGACTGCAGAGCTTGAAAGACGCATTGCCCTAGAATCTGTCCAAAAGGAGTTGGAAGAGGAAGAGACAGCAATAGAGGCAGACCAAATCAGAGGGCAGACTGATCAGGCAGTGGGCAGGTGAGGCTTAGAACTGAGGTTTAGAATGCTAAAGATGAAAATAGTTGAATGTAATGAAAGGGTCATACTACAGTTGTACACCTTACACTAAGTTTTAAGATGTTATTGAAGGAGATGTGCCCATGATGGTTTTTGTTTTGCGTGTTAAGTATAAGGGAGCAGTAGTTTAGAAACAGAAATATAAGCATAAATTGTGATAATCCATGTCCACATGCTTATTGAATCAAAATAAATGTTGACAAGAGAACATGAATTTAAATATTGTATCTTCCATGGTGAAATAAGTTATTGAATATTCATGAATTAAACCCAGATGTAAGATTTAAGTTTTTGCTAAAAACAACTCTATTTCCACTCTTAAAACAGCTACAACTGTCATCGGCAGCCTAAACCATATTTTAATTTTTTTTGTAAAGTTATCCTCTTATTTCTGTTTCCAGGTTACAAGAATTGCAGACAGCTTACCAGAGCTTGCAGGATTCTCACACCACAGTGTCGGCAGTACTGTCAAGAGAAAGGCAGCTAAGGGAGACGTTAGAATCAGAGCTTGGAGAAGCTAAGGAGCACATCAAGGTTCTAGGTGCTGGGGAGCCAAAGGAGGTGGGTTCTTGTGAATTTTACAGTTTTGGCTAATTGATGTGTGGGGCACAAGCAATTAACGCTATGTTCATCTTGAACTTGATATTTTCTATTTAGCCCTATACAACCCAGAGAAAGCGAATAACTCTGCATAGAAGGTGAAAAAAAATTCACAAAAAATTCATTTGTGATCAAAAGGACATAAATCAACTTTTGGGACCACCCAAAAAGTTTTTACTAATTACATCATTTAGCAGTTTAAAATTTTGAGGGGTTTAAGATTTTTAAAAATTGTGTCGCACTTGGGCGCTCTAGGCTGGAAAGACTTAAAAAGAAAAAAATTATTATAGATGAAATTTATGGCTAAAAGAGTTTTTGGCTTCTTGTTAAATCAAAAGTTGGTTGATCTAGCATGCAAAGTGTCAAGTGTAGATTGGTTAGTAGCAATGACACATGTGGAATGGAATTTTGTTTGTTTGTAATATAACATAATTTTTTTCTGGATCAAACACAGGTGCAGCTTCAGCTGGAAGATGACGCTTCAAGAATTCGAGAAACAACCACAATGCTGAGTAAGTCTTGCGTAATCTCTGGTCAGAGAGAGCAAAGCTCTTTTCTAATCTAGTTTAACAGGAGGGGGAATTGGCTCATTTGTTTAGATTGCTGGTCTCCCAATCGGGATGTCCTCGGTTTGAAACTCATGATCAGTCAAAAATGTATTTGTCCAATGTTGTACCCTACTGGGTCAGTGTCAGTATATTGTGACCAGTTGAGGCAGTAGTTTTGGCATCCCCGTTCTGTCTCTGTGTGGCAAGATGTAAAATTGTCCTTGAACCTATCCGTAATATAGCCTTATATAGTGCTGACATTGGATGTTAAGCAAAAAACTCCTAGGTTCCTTGAGGAAGATCCCATGCAGTGACTTGCCATGACTTTCTCTTGGATCTCTGCTACTTTTGTGGGAGCATATCACTGGATGATAGTGGTTCTTCTTCCTTTCGAGTTAAATCTTGCAATGAGAGTCCTTGGTGAGGGCCAGTGAGTGCTCTTAGTCTGATCTCTACCCTTGGACCTTTCTGACATGGAGACGAGTCTGCAGTCAGCATAGCTCTAGAGGTTATTGAGGCACGCAAGCCTCAAGGTGTCACTCTTTGGGAGATCAATTTGTTCAATTTGTTAGTTGTCTGGAGTTTTTTTATGATTAGTTTTTGCTACCTTCATTATATTTCTTCTTTTTAATTGAGGATTTTTGTTTTATTTTCTGTCCCAGCTCGACATGAAATGGGCTATTTGAACAGGCTTCAGAGCTGGATCCGAGTTAAAAAGTAAGTTTCTTTTTCTCTTCTTTCTGAAACTAACAGATAATACCTTAGCAGTTGTTAGGTTGCAGCATAAAAATGTCATAATTTATTCTCTTAAAAAATATGCCCTTATGTATAAAAACTTTACATTTCTTATGAATTAGGTTTGTTCCTTACATTTGTATTTTATCACATGAGATTTTTCAAGTGATTTTTTTTTATTCACTATTCTGCATGTTTAAAAAACATGGTTTCTTTAATAGCTGTTTTGCACCAAAGCATGAAGGATCCCATTAATGCATAAGTTGCAAATGAAGAGTAGTTTAAAAAAAAAAAAAAAAGAAAGAAAGGAAAAAGAGAAGAAAAAAAAAGTATGTGGACTGAAAAAACTAATGTTCTTAATCTTATATCCTCTCACTGGTCTGTATTATAGCCATTTCAATGAGCATCTCATAAATCTAACAGTTGGTTTTTTTTGTACTCTCGCTCTTTTTTCTGTTGGCCATGTGTATTTTTGCAGAGAAGACTGTGTTCTAACATTAATTTTTATATGTTTAACCCATCCTTCAATCCTTGTGAGGCCAAATGAAATTCGTTTTTAAGGCTGCTATCAATTTTTATTTGTTTTATGAAAAGAAATTGAATCAATCTATCCTCAAAGAAAAAAAATGTATAAGTGATCAACCAAGAAAAAAGTTTTTTTTTCTTCTGTTTTTTCCCCACAAAATTATTTGATAATTTTCTTGTCTCTGAAATGCACGCTCTTTTTTCCCTACGAAGGGACACCTCTGTACTGCACTAAATAACATTTATGAAGTTATTGATTTTCGCATCAGTTTTATCTTCCTAATGTGATAAATGAAGGGGTTGTGCTCATATTTTCATTTGTTTTTGTTTCCCTGCTTACTTTTTCATCTAGGAAATACAGGCATCGAGTAACTGTTATATAGTGTAAGTGTTTTTAAATTATTTTTTTTTTTACCTTTAGAAATACTCCCTTAAACAATGCTTTTAAAGATAATTATGTATCCGAGGGGTCCTTATCAGGGTGTTTGTTAGTATCTGTGGTATGTGCTTTTTATGCGGTGGCCAATTTTCTATTTATTTTGAACCCAAAATTGATACCTCATTTCATGGAAAGTCCATAAAGTAAAAAAACAAAATTTGTATTATTTCATAAGATTTGTTTGCAATAGCTGAATATTTAATGAAAGCCTGTATTTCAAAATAAATAGCCCTCTGACTGTCAATTGTTAATAGCATTTGTGCCAAGAATTTAAGAAATTTCATAAATGGGTGGAGTATGGGAAATCAGCCAGTTATTTTTATGTCCTTTTTAAATCTATTTTTAGACCCTTCTGTTAATACTATGAACCCCAGTGAAAATGTATTGGAAAGTGCAATATCTTGTGGGAATTCAGAGCTGTGCATTTATTTAAACCTGTGTGTTTTAGAAGAATTTAGAAAATGTATTTGTACAAAAATATCTAACTACTCTCATCACCTTTCTGAAACCTCATGCATTTTCAGCATTGAAAACTAGAAAAGAAAATACAGCATTTTTATAACAGTGGGGATCCTAGAAAATGAGTGTGGAAAGGGCACAAAGAAAATATAGCCAATAATGAATGTGTATGCCATAGATTAAGAAAGCCATTAAAGCAAGCACATTAATTAAAAAAATTAATATGTAAGTCAGTTCTGATAAACCCTTACATCTGAGAGCATAATCAGTGCTTAAGTAATGGTAATTTTAGAAAAGAAAAACTAGAGTTTAGCATGTCTGCCAAATAAAAATATTTCCTCACTGCTAATTTTCTTTTTCATTGGTTATACAGTAATGAGATACAAATAGAATTGTCTATTATAAAAGTATTATGTAAAACACATGTATGATACTCCTATTCACCCTTATCTTTGAGTCAAAACTGTTTGCTTGCAGAAAATAAATGATAGAAACTAATACAGATAACATAAGCCTCAAAGGAAATTTTGGTTGGATATACCGGAAACAACAGTAATCTCGACATTGATATGAAAACATTAATCGAATCTATTTTCATAATCACAAAGTCACACTTTCAAAATAATGTGAAATACATTGTTTAGTGCGTTTCTATGATCCACTAACTGAGGAAATGGAATATTTCTGCTGCTGTCTATAGATCTTTGTTGTTTTTTTTATCTGATTATCCACGCATTTTTACTTTTCAAAGCTGATATGGTGTAAGCTTTTCCACTTCTTTATTCAAATTCAATAGGGCTTTCTCAATTTTTCCGTTTGGGTTTTTAAGCAGTATTTATGATTGTATTTGGGGACGTTTCAATTCTACAATTATAGATTATTGTAACATTAGAACTTGATAATATCCTCATTTCTTTGGTATCATTTTTTTCTTTTCTTATAGAGGCTTTTTTCCCTTCCTTGCATAGACAGGAGTACCATTGCATGTTCAGTGAATGTGCAAATCTTTGTTTTAGTGCATAATACGTATATGGCAATAGAAGATGAAATGACCCCAAAAGACTCCTTTCCCTTTACCTACATCTAAATTTTGCTCTAAATAATGATCTCGTATATACCCAAAGCTGATATTGAAACCATAATTTACATAATGGGCCACTAAAGAACTTAATATTTTACCAAATTTTGGCATTATGCATTTGACCAGAGCTATTTTAAAACCCTTCTATCAAATAAAAGAAATTGGTTTTACAGCGCAGTATCATAAAATTGAAAAAAAAAAGAATCGTGTCATCCAAATTTATTTTATAGGTAAGATGTAACATTTCTGCTTGTAATTACCCAAACAGGGGAATAGTAGTCATGGCTATGTTAATGAACTGTAAGTAGAAATCTTGGGATGTATAATGGACTCATCCTTCTCCAGTTAACCCTCTTTATGCATCCCATAAATTTGCTTTCCGACCCTTTACAGTTTTTGCTTTGATCTATGTTAATTTATTTGTTCCTTTCCTTGCTCTTGCCAGAGTATACTTCTCCCTGTCGAGCCGACGGCTGAACCGCATGATGCGCCTGCGGCCGGGATTACGCACGGTGGTGTGGGGATACTTCATCCTACTCCACTGCCTGCTGATTGCCTGTTTCGGCGGATTTCTTTGAGGACCACCAGCAATACGTCTTCAAGGTGATCCAGTTTAAAGCACATAGCATAGCACGGTGGAGAAACTGGTCAACCCACAACAGGCTGAGAATTGTGTAATGTGTTGTAGCTTTTGTGCAATGCCACCTTTACATAGTTCTATTATGATCTCAAGTTCAAGGTACAGCCACAGGTGACCAAAGCTGCATGTTGTGCAATTCACGAGGCAGGATTGGTAATCCGATAAAGATATCTTTGCCTCTGCACCCAAGCAATGAATCTCAGAGGAGAAGGAGTGTTTTATGATGTGACGTAATGATGTGCTGGCTTTATTGCCTTATTTTGGCAACACATTGTCAAAGTGATCTCAGGAGGAGAATACTGATCTTCATAAACATTATCATTAGTTGCACATAAAAGACCCAGTGAAACTATGCAAACTTGGAATCAATTTCAAGCTTTTGTTTAAAGTGAAACTGAGAGGGGTAGCCAAAAAAAGATAAATCTAAAGACAAAGATAATGTGTCTATGTGGGAATCTCAAACTGGTAGACTGAAACAAAAAAATCGTATCTGAGACCTATAAAAAGCTAGTAGAATTATAGAATGAAAAAAAAATCACAATAATTCAAGATTTAGCTCCATGTTAGTAAAATTATATTTTGCGTGCAGGAGGAATAAGGGCAGGGGAAGTGTTAGTCATTAAAGGAAAAAAAATATCTCTATCATGTAACTCAAAGAAGGATTTCAACTTTTCATTTGAGTCTGTAAATCATACCACGAATTAGGAACATTTTTAAAAGAAAAAAAAAGAAAATACTGTTGTTTCCTCTCAATATTTGTGCTAATGTGCCCACCCTCCAAGCCATCTAAATATGCCACACAGCATTAATTTAAGGAAGCCATATATTAATTTCGCATTATGATGTTACCTTAAAATAGTATATAGTATAAGAGCTGTTAATTTTGCTAACAATGCATTTAATTCCTTCATATGAAACCTCTGTATTTGCCATAAAACTTATGGAATGTACAATTTTACGAGAATTTCTCCAGACACATGACATATACATATTTTTCTTTTATTAACATGTTTTTTTTTTCAGTTCCAAAATGCTTCAAGTACTTTGTCAAGCGTCTTGTCTGATTAAAATGTGTGTATTTAAGGTGAATGTGAGTGGATTGTTATTTGGAAGCATAGATTATACATTCCTCTATTTGCCCGTTTTTGAACATTGCTCACGCTTGATCATTTTTTCATCATGTCATCTGGCACCTTAGTGTTCAAATTTTTGTGAAGCCTGTAAAAATTGAAATAATTGGAGTGAATCGTTACTTGATTAAAAAATTATTTTTTTCTAAGGATGAGCAAAAACGTTTTTATTTAGACCTCCCTTCAATGCAGAGCACTTTGTCATTGCCTCTTAAGCTTGCAGTATATTTTCTTTTTGTAAACATGGGGTTAAAAGGAATGTCCTTTGTAATTATTTTAATTTATTCTAAAGTAAATATTTTACTATTTTGTTTCATTTGATGTTATTCCTCAATGTGAATGATTCATGCTTCATTCATAGAAAAAGAAATATGGAAATGAAGTGAAGATTCATTATTGTACATAACTATGTGAGAATTGTGATCATTCTTTTCTATGGAACAGGTTGCATTCTTATCAATTCTATTTGTATTAAATGAAGAGCAGTATAACCAGCCCTGTTGTGTCTGCACCTAACCTCAACTTAGTTTTTTTTTAGTTTTGAAATATTTATCTCTGATATCTGTGATTGATATTGCATTTCTATGTATGAATTTAAAATGAAAAATTTCACTAAGTCCTGTGTTATGATCTTGAAGTTTTCAATCTTAATTTGCATCCATTCTTTCATCAAAACAACAAATCATTTTGACATATTGCTCCTTTTACCATGATTTCACATTTGATTTTAGCATTTGTTTGCTGCTGTTTTTTTTTTGTTTTTTTTTAATGGGTTTTAGGGTTATGTTTCATTTTTCATACAGTAGGCTAGTCATTTTTTCAATTCTTAAATCTAAGCGTGCAGACGAGAAAATAATTTTAATTTAAAACAATAGATAATAATGCTATTAGTTGCTTGATATTTTATTTATTTTATGAAAATGTGATGTTCAAATACTTGAATTTTACATTCCAGGGTAATCAGTCCCTCACAGGGTTGGGTTTTTCTTATTATTGTAATGGCTTAATTCTTCCTAGGTTGTGATATTTCATGTTTATTTTGTTAGAGAATGAATCTTCAATTGATGATATACTATGCTGTCAAATGTAAAAAGTTAATGTCATGATCCTCTTTTTTTCATTTTAAATCAGAGATGCTTGTACAAAGCATTTATCTTTAATTTTCAAAGCAATGACATGTCCATTGATTGTTGCCGAGTTGAAAATGATTTTAAAAGCTTTTGTAAAGAATGCTATCAATAAAAAAATGTTATCTTCACTTTGTTTTGTTTTAAATGGGCTTTTATCATGTTAGTGCGTTATAACTTTATCTTTCAATATTGATAACATAGCATTGCTTATTAATGTAAATGTAGGATTATTGTAAAACTAAATGGATAATTTTAATTTGAGCTAATTATGGCCAGGAATATACCTTTTCAAAATCTAATAGCTTTGCCTCAAAACTAAGCTGCATCATCAGTTCAAAGGAAACAACGACTAACTATAATATGTATGAATTTTCACACCATTGCTTGCCAATTAATAGCCGAGCATATCAGAACTCGAAGGTCATGTTTTAAGATGGATTGCATACTTTACAGTTACATTATTTATCGCTCTGGAAGAAATTCCATTACAAAATAGCTAAAGGAGGAGAAAAAAATGTTAACACAGATCGAAGGCCTGGCAGTTCAACTGAAACTTTGTGGATGAATTAACTGTTAATGTAAAGGGGGCCCTAACAGTTTAAATAGTATGGAGAAAAAATCTGTGTAGGCAGCCACACACACCGACACACTACAAATGAGTTAAGTCCCAGAACACATAGAAGCATTGCAGTATTTTTTTATTGTATTGAATGCAAACTGAAGTGTCACATAAAGAGAAACAAAAAGATGGGCATAGCAGTACAGAAATGCGAGAAGATGCTAACAATTCAATTGATAAACCCAAAATTATTTCATGGATGTACAGATCTTTGATTACCTCCCCCCCCCCCCCCCTTTAAAAAAAAAAAATTAATTTTAAAGGTAGAAAAAAGTTTTCACTTGTCATGGTAAGCAAGGATAAAAATCAGTTGACCAAGACAAACTGCTATGAAAGTAACATTTCTTGAAACTTTGAGTTGTGAAATAGTTACGTTTGGTTATGGACCAATATTGCCTTGGCCACAGGCTAGGTGACTTGTCACTCTGGTCTTTTCAAAGACATTTGAAGTACTTTGATTTCAGCCTGAGAATCTAAAATCTCAAGTAATAGATCTACATATACAGCAACATGAATTTTGTCATATCACAAAATAGCCATACAAATACTGAAAGAGTCCTCTTTTGGACAAAAAATCTTTAAGACCTGGATGCATTGATTTAATAGAGAAGGACAATTTTTTGTAAGAAATGGGTACATAAAATCACATCCAGAAGTTCATAATCCATGTGTTTTAGTTGCAGTCTGAAATATTGATATTATTATTTTTTTACAACGGGTCACATAAAAAAAAGGATCATTCATAGAATGATTTGTCAGCAGTTAAAACTGACATTATTCCCCATCCTTTTTTTTTCCAGCTGTCAACGAAATTACGTACAATGCCAGACTAAATAAATAAATAAATTCACAACCAGTGCTTCATTCATCTCCACTTTAGTAAGAAGAGGCATTTCTTTTGTCTTATAAAAAAAATTGAAAACACATGTGGCCCGAAGGTGTAATAAGACCTGGTCTTCAGTAAACAATTTTAGGGTACAGCATTAATTTGAATCTGAGTTGATATTTACACCCTAAAAAAGTATTTATAAAAAGTGTATTAAATTTCTTTAACCTGTTCTGTTCAGTGATAACTTGCAGTTGAATTTTGTGTAAAAATTCAACACCCCTTACTGCATGTGTAAGGTCTACTTGAGGGTAATAAATCACAACTGAAATGTTTCACCTTTAATCCACAGCAGACCTTTGTGGAGGGAAATCAGAGTGCTCTATCAGATTTCATGCAAAAGAACATAAGAAAGGATTATGGCCAGTAAAAAAAAAAAATGCAATGAAGTCTTTTAATAAACACAAACTCAAACAAAAAGCAAGCATAACTTCTGTTTTATTACGAAAAAAAATTGGCTGGCCAAATTTTTGAAAGTTTAACTTTATAATGTACACAATTTTGTTTTGTTCTTGACAAACTTGTACCATTTCATATCTATCAGTATACCTGCAACAATTATTTTACAAAAATGTTAATTTCGTTTCTGTTTTTTCATTATCCCATTATTTGACTTGACCACAAGTGCGTTGAATAAAGGCGCCAAAATTAGTACAGGATAATCTTCTGAACTCGTATAAACCTAAAAAATATATTTATCTATCACATCACCACAGGGCACTTCATGGTCTAACATAAACTTTACAAGGCTCACAACCAGTGGAAATAAAAAAGGAGTACTAAGTTCCATTAATCATTGAACATGAGACAAAGCTCCTATCACCTTTTGTTTTATCCTTGATATTTGTTTTCTAGCATCACCTTGGAACTAAGATAATAATATAAAAAAATACTAAAAAAAACAACCAGCATATCATTGGAACAAAGTCCAGCTCCTAGTTGAGTTTGAGTTTGTAACAACATGTCAGCACAGTAACAGCTATATTGCAAAGTCCAGCTTAATATTCATATAAATTTGTTTATAGAGAACAACAAAGCTATTGACTAGATTGCAAACTTATGAAAAACATGGGCAGTCATGATTGTTCCAATATTACACATAAATTGACTGTGCATAGTAAGGGTCTGTTGTAATCTTTATCAAATATATTTCTTTTCGCTCTCAATATATTTTCCCTGCAAGGCAGAGTTTTTCAAAGGAACACAGAATAAAAATACATCGTATGCATCCCACTGTGACTACTTTAGGTTTTATAATTTTCTCTCGTAGGCTAAATTTACAGGAACACATGTAAACATTTGAGAATAGCTACAGAACTTTGTAAAGAATGTTCTAAATTCTACTATTTTTTCTAGAGGAAAAGGGGGACATAAGGAAAAAAATTCCAATACAAAAATATCAGATATCTACACAATACAAGAGTATTTAATTCATGCTTAAGTACTTTCACATCAAGATTAAACAAGCAAGAAAGAAAAACATTTATTACATATTCCACATGAATATTTTCTAGCTAAAAGCAAGCAGCTGAAAACTAAGAGGCAAGAGAGTTGTAAATGAGAAATACAAAACTTAGTTTGAGCAATGGAAAAAAAATTTTAAGCCAAGTCTGCCTTTAAAACCTATTATAATATTTATGGGTAATGCAAAATTATAAATAAATAGATTAACATTAAAAATACAATTTGGCTTTCTCATATTTAAACTTGATGGCAGCAAAATGATGATGATAATAATAATAATTATAATAATAATAATAATAATGATGATGATGATGATGATGATGATGATGATGATGATGATGATGATGATAATAATAATAATAATAATAATAATAACAATAATAATAATAATAATAATAATAATATTCAATTCAGCACATTGATTTGCATGATGTGACACATCTCATAACGCAATCATAATGTGTCAATACACTGTTGCAACCTGATAAGAAGATAGTCTTTTATTGTATCTCCCATGGATTAAGGAGCCTTTACCAGAGTGTATAAAAGCATGAGCAACATGAAGACAACTGGCTTCTTTACATTTCAATGATAACAAATACAGTTGATAAACCAACAAAAAATACTGTAATCCTGACTTAAAGTCTTTACTGTTACTCAATTATCACTTGATAGAAATAAAGTCAAACCTACCCATATACATACGTGGTTGTTAATAATTAACATAATACTTAAATACAATAATCCAACTTTTGGCATTTTATAGCTTCTGAGATTCTCTCCCAGGCCACATTCTTTTGGAGCAGTTAAGATAGCCTGATTTCATATTTAGATCTAGATCTACTTCTATACATCTGTTTGCATCTCCCTCTACTACTCCTATCATTCTAAAGAGCAAGTGGTTAGCAGATCAGGTTTGACTAAAATCTTCGTAAAAAAAAAACATAAAACAAACAAAAACCACAAGTGGAAAATAGTCTTTATATTAAGTATCATATACTGACTGGACAATACCTTTTCATTAGGCAACTTACACATATTTGAAAACTATTAAGGACTATATGTATATATCCTGTAATTAGTTCTGACTAGGCTCATTTTAATGTATTTATATTCTGATAAAACCATTACAGCACACTTAGAATTACTATTATGACATACCCATACTTTTTCTATTCTTAAATGGACATTTTATTTTTTTGCTTAACTCATCATTTCTTTTTTTTAAAGGATCTACATGCATGAGTGTTTTTTACAGAAATGTCTATTAAAAAGGTATAGTCTAAGTATGCCAACTCTTTTAGGCTATGACTACAAATTTGTGAAGCCTTGGCAATATGATTTCACTATTGAATCAAAGTGGCTTCCATTATAATGTTAGAAGAAAAACAATACTTTTTTTTCTTTTCATTAATAATCCTTGAATAAAAAATTGCTGGAAGTGGAACTATATATTTTCCATCTGAAATTACGGTGAAAGAGCAGTTAACAAAAATAAATAAAAACAAACAGTCACAAAAAGCCAACAGTATTAAAATTTTGATGTGTAGTTGAGGTCCACTTCTTAGCTTGCACATTGATCCCTAAGGACTCCATCACCACTAAGATCAATAAGAAACTTGTAAGTATATTGAGAGGGTTCATAAAACAGGAGGATGATTCTTGGTGTATGGTATCTGAACTATGAAATGGGGCTCATCACAAACTGGAGACTTGGTTTTCTAACTTAGCCATGCCAATCTCTTGATCTGGGAAGAAAAAAAAAGAAGAAAAAAGGAAGAAAATAATTAGGTGTTATTGAGTTTGGGAGGGAACAGAGAGAAGAGGCTGTTAAATTCATGGGAATAAGTGAAATATTACTATGAAACTAAGAGGTAAAGAAATGTTGAAAGTACAGGCCTGGCATTTATATTTAAATCATATCAGTTTATCACAATCAGTCAAACCAGCTAAAAGAAATATTTTTTTACCGCCTACACCAAGTTTCAAATTTGACATTTCTGACTTATTTTATAAAGCCAATGTATAAAAACTGACATTATTTTTAACTTTATAAAATCCAAAATGCTGTTGAAAAAAAAAAACATTGTCCTCTAAATTCGAATTATCTTGCTTCGCATTACCAAAGAGTAAATCTTGGATTGAAAAAGACCCATACAACTTACTCCAATGAAATTTATACAATACATATATGAAAGATAAATAATTCTTTTTATGTCATTGGTTTTTATCATCTATGATTTTTCATAACCCTTTGTGAAGCTGAAGGGCTGTTTCATGCAGGTAAATTTCAACTTTCAGTCACATTTTAGTGCATTAGCATGGGTGCAAGTTAAGAGTGGTGGTGAATCGTATTTTTCAGAACCACAAATCATGACAAATCTGCTAAAAAAATTTGGTGAACAAAAACAAAGATTAATAGCATTCTTCAATTGTGAACACTGTTCTACAGAACAAGCCATTTACCTGTTGTGATATGGAGCTGGATTTTATCCTGTGCCAATTTTTCATGATCTTCTTCCAGACTTGAGGTTGACCTGTCCATTATCAGATGCTCACTGTCCAAACCTAAATGGCCATGGCCTTCACTGGCATCAAGATCGCCTGGATCATGCGCAGTTATTAGTCCAAGTGACGTTACTGAATCAGTCGGGACAAGGGCAAGAGTGTTTGGGTGACCTGGGACAATGCTAAGCCGAGCAGCACCAGATTGCATCATCTGAGAAATGGCAGCGGTATCCACTGCGCTCAATATGTTGATGTGGTGCTGAGCTAACGATGGGGTTTGTGTAGTAAGGGAAGAAGTAGAGGAGGAAGTGGTATTCTCTATGCCAGCAACCACCAAATTACTTGAGAAACTTGAACCATTGGCAAGGCTAGCTCCATTGCCAGGGTTGGTTGTTATCAAAGCCATTCCATGGTTACTGTCCGAATGAAGGTGAGAAATCCCTGCATGAGCTGAGAGCTTTACTTTAGATGGATGATGATGATGATGATGACGAGTGTGACTCTGCTGCCGGTTGACTAGAATATTTCTGGGAGCAGATTCTTCCTCACAGACTTCACTCTCCTCCTCTTCTCTGCCTCCAGATATCATATGAGATATAGAACCAGTTGCATCAGAATCTATGCCAACAAGGCTTACCAACTGCTGGGATGCGTCACCTAAAACTCCGGAGAGAGCATGCTGGTCAAAGTCATTCTTTTCCCCTTCTACCTCTTCTCCTGTGTTGTCTAAGTCAATATTGGTCTTTCCATTGTCACCAACTGCTAAAGGAACACTATCTGTGGCTTTGGTTGAGACACTGCCTTGGGTACCTCCACTTTTATCTGTTTGTGGATCTTGGCTAGAGGAATTTTGATCCATTCCTTCCAACTGTGAACAAAAGCAGGTCCACAGTTTAATGAAACAACGAAAATTACAACAATTTCAAATAACCAAATCCCTGCATTTTACTCCTATTTTAACATGTCACATAAACAATACCAAACCGGTTTTTAAATATATATATCTGTAAAAATGTGAAATGCTGTTACTGAATCAGTACTAACGAGTAAAGGATGTGCATTTTCATAAATTTTAAAATTACTGGTGAAATGTCAAAATTATTTTAATAAGAGTTAGACGTCTAAAAAATGCCTTAGGTTGGATGGGGCATAAAAAGATGGGGAAAAAAAATCCATTTACATAACTAAAAAAAAATAAACCTTTAATTAAATTATTGAAAATAAACTCAACAGAAGTAATTTGACGACAATAAACATCTATGCTTTACAAACCTGAAGTAGACTGCCAGCAGGGAACAAGCCAGGATGTAGCCGTGATAGAAGCTGAGCTGTTTCTGGTGTAAGGGTGGTGCTCACTTGTGTCGTTCCATCACTCAGGTGAGTTTCAATACGAGAGATGATGTGGTGCCCATCTGTGAAAAATATTTTACATACATTATTTGCAAACGTGAATTCAAAGAAAACCATTGGTTTAAGATATTAATTTTTAAAGTTATTACAGCCTAGGCAAAGAAGAATTGGTTTTGACAGATCAGAAATATTAGTTTGATAAAATGTTTGATCTTTTCTCTCTCAAAATGGTGAACATGTTTCACTCTAAATCAATGAAATATTCAGTCAAAAGTGTTTTAAAACCAGCATTGACAATTTATTTGAGTCACAGAAAACAAACAAAAACAACAACAAATCAACTTTTTTATCAAAGATATTTACCACCAAAAAAAAATCCAAAAAGCATAATTTTCAGAGCTTACAAGTACACAGCCACCTTTTCTGAATTTCTTTATTTCCAAGCACTACACATTCAGAAGTGATAAATATATATTTAATTCTACTGAACTACTTTGAGGTTTTTGAATGCAAAATCATTGCATCTATTTTCACAGATGTTGAACTTGTTTCCTTGGGCAAAAGGTAGGAAATGAACTTAACCCAAATATTCCATTAAAAAGGAAGAGATTCGTTCTAAGACTTGTATTGCTGTAAAATCTACCGGTTATGTTAAAACTCTTTTTTTTTGCTTCCGTACGCACTCATAGAGAAAACATCTTGTTTTGGAACACATATTTATATATATAGTGTAAATAAACCTCACAAAACAAAGTCTGATAATTCAAATTTCTCATAAATCAAATGTTGCAACAGAATAGATTATTTTTCTTTCTTTGGTTCTATTACAATCAGACTCGCAATTCAAACTTTTTTTTGGTTTGGTTCTCTTAATTCGAAGCTAACACCACCAATAGAATTACTAAAGGACTATCTGTCGAGCAGAATTCAATGATTATTGCTGCCCACAACATGCCTTTAAAAGAAATGAGGTTGGGAGAAGATGGATATAGAATGAAAACTATAGGAAACTATTATAAATTCAGTTTTTTTATATTAGGTAAGTAACTGTCGTCTAATTTTAACACTTTTGTTGTTCGGGTGTATCCCCTTCTGTTATTTGAATTCTCTTAATTCGAAGTTTAGATCAAACCCTGAGCAATTCGCATTATAAGCTTTCCACTGTATATATAAAATATAATAACAGAATGCAAACCTTCTCCAGGGTTTTGGGTTAGCGTTACTGTCACTGTTTCTGGCATGGGAGCATTTGTGGGGATTCCCAATCTCTCTCCACCGGTCTCTCCTGCGTCGCCAGCCCACAGAGAAGATAAGTGTGGTTTGACCTCCTCACTCCCATCCCCATCCTGGTTATGATCCTGCTCAGTGTCAAAACATTTTTAAAAAATTAGCTCAACGGAATCACATTGTCTACATGCAACATCAAAAGCTGTAAGTGTTGACATTTTAATCACTTGAGTGCTCAGGTAAATATTTAGAAATGATGTACCCATAGAGCATAGTGGTCTATGAAATCGATATATTCTTTTAATAAAACTCCACTGATTATGTTTAATAGTCGAAGATGATCGAACCAGTGAATCAATAACGGTAATGGACAAATAATTTTGCGTTTGAATTATGGCCTCCAAAATAAGGATTGAATTCAACCCCACAGGACTCAAGTGGTTAATTGAAAGTTTAAAAAAATAACTAAAGTTTTCAATCAAATCTGCAAAAATTTCATTTTTCATTTATTGGTTCAGAAGTTAGGATTTTTAAAAATGAAAAAAAAAAAATACATACATATCTGTACAAGCCTTTAAATAGAGATATTGCCTTTTTCTATTTAGATAAAACTTGCCTTTTTCTAAGATTTTAAATTTGTACCATTGTACAGTTCAGAAAATCACTAAAAAATTAATACCAAACAAACTGGATGACCAATCTTTTAACATTGGCTGAATCCATGCTAAAGTTTGTTTGGAAACCTGATATCTAGAGCAAATTATCTTGATTCACAGAGCAGAGAACTTCCACCAACTGGGTATCAGGTGTACCTGAACACAACGTCTTGATTCTGGCGGAATAAACTACTGTGAGCAATCACCTAATGAAAGATTGCTCTCATCACCCCCCACTCCCCCCAAAAAAAATCTTGTTATTGCTTTGTACCAGTTAAACTTTGCTTCATCGTAAGTTTCAACCCACCATGGCTGTGCTCACAGGCAGCGTTCCATTCTCTATATCCTTCAGGGCCTGGTGAATGTGGTTCTTCAAATCATTTACGGTGGGAAACATGGTTAAATCATGACGCTCTGGTACCTGCCCCGTTCCCTGAAACAACTCACGAACCACAAACCTCCTGTAAAGGAAAGAGGATTATTACATGAATGAAATAAGATCGGTGAACAATAAAGCTGAAACGGAAAACTGCATACTTGATAATTTTATATATACTTATAATATAAAATCAGACGATACAAAACATATCCTCAGATTCAAAATAAATAAAAGTAAAAAACAATTACAGTCACTATCAAAATACTGTAGGCCTTGCAATTTTTTATTTAAACGGCTGACCACAACAGAGATATCTTACCGAAGCTGCTTTCGAATAGAATAGAGCTTGGTTTCACCACCAGCTACCAGTTGCCTTAATTTCTCCAACACTGCTGAGTGGATTCTGGCCTCGGACGGCGCCCTCTGCTGAGGTTGTTCGGATAAGACAACATTGGTACCGCCTACTGGTCCTACAGCAACAGACGTTGTGACAGACGCAGTTCCAGCTGCCAATTTTGCACCTGACACAGTAAGCTGCCCTGTGTACGTCTGAGAGCTATGTGAATTTAGTTGAGTGTGAAGAGGCTCTGTCCTTTGGAGTGGATTCTCATCATGGTAGTCATGGGCTTTTTCAGTAGGGAGCTGCACATAAAACCTAGACAGAGGAATCAGTTATACACATTAGTTGACTGATAGTTGAGAAACACCATACGGCTTTACAAAGATGTCAATCATAATATATATACTCAGTATCATCAAAGAACAACAGAATGTGATGACCAAGTGCAGTGCCAAAATAAGCCTATTTTCAAAACTTTTCAAAGATAAATCTCATGCAATATGAGCCACAATAACTTTTTTAGGTCAAGTTCAAGATACACAGCCTTTTCAATTTAAAAATAACAAGAGTTAGCATTGATACCATAAAAGTCCTCAGGAAAAGAGCCCATGGATATTTGTGGGTAAAAGCATAAGACATACTTAAGCTTTATCTTAAGAAAATGATTAAAAAAAAACATGCATATCAAACCTTTCTTCACCCCAAGCATCAAGGCCTTGCTCACGTAGCTCATGAAATGCTTTATCCATGGCAAGACGGATGTTCTTCTTATCTTGGTCCAATTTCACAGCATATGTTGGGAATTTTCTAACCTTCTTGATATATATCCTGAACAAAAAAAAAATATCAAAAGAACATAATTATAATAAATGATAACAGTTGAAAAGATTCCTATCAGCAGCTTAATTCTTTGTACATTTTAAAGAATAAAAATTTGTAAAAGCTCTTTAGTTTTGGTCCCAGAGGTTGATAAATTTGTGACCAGGGGGGAAAAATCATGTAAACATGTAAAATGATAATCATTTTTTCTCTTACAAATGCATAGATCTTGTATCAGGCTCTGGGCTTAATCAATGGCAGAGGAAAATGTCCCTTAACTTTTCAAGTTATTCCACAATTTTTTTTATAATTCATAAATGGTTAGGAAAATAACAGGAGTATACTTTACAATAAACCAACCTTGCAGGACAGGTCTGTTTGAATTCAGTTGAGACAGTCGAGGGAGCAGACCTTTTGCCTAAAGTCCCCTTACGCCGAGGCCCATACTGACATTCCATCACCACAGCTCGGCTCCCTGCATTACAAACATTGACTTTACATTACTATTTAATACATATTCAGGAACAAATATAGTAAGTAGAGTAAGGTTAAGCAGCTGCTTTTCTGCCATCTCAGTTTGGATTTCCTGATTGGGCCGCCTTTTGAACTGTTGGTTGGGTCAATATCAGTATAATGTGAACTGAGAATTTCCTCAGGACCGCTATGGGTCCCATAGGTTGCTCCTTGAGAATCTAAAAAAGAGCTTCATTTTCCCCAGCTAAAGATAACATTATAAGACAAAGTTTTTTTTTCAGTTCATTGAATTGGCCATTCCGAGAATATCTTGCATGAAAATTTTCAAAATTGAATATTCTTGCATTTACTAATGAAAAATGTACCTAAATCTCATGGGGAAAAAAAAGGAAACAAAATGAAGCATAAGCGGAAATTGAGTGTTATAAATCAAACTGAAATTAAATTGATTACATATTTTTCTTTCTTACCAGCATTAACGAAGGGGATGCCATCAAAGGGAACATACTGAGACTTCCACATCAGCCTTGTGGAAGCTTTAGCGGGGCTGGGAGACTGTCTTGTGCCCCAGAAACTGTTGGTGTGTTGTTTATGCAGGGTTAGGATCAAATCTAGATCTACTTCGTTAGAAACATACCCTCGGTAGGAGTCTCCAATTTTCTGATCAGTAAGGGAAGAAAAATAAAATGTAACAGGATAATCATTTGCTTGCAGGTTGTAGAAAATTAACAACTTGTAAAACCTAAACAAAATTTTTTTTTTAAACACAGTGGGGAAAAAAAGGATTCAAAATTGCAGGCTTATTGGAAACAATGCTTCTATTTTCATTATGGGTAAAATTAAAATCCAATCTCTCTGTACTAATCATAGGAATTCTCTTAAACTTTCAAATACTCCTTTTTTTCCCTCTTACCTCACAGTTTTTAAGGCGAGTTGCCCAAGAGGGACAATTTGGCGGGAGTTCAGGTTGGCTAATGAGACAGTTGTATTTTGTGGCCAAACTAGAGAGATCTCCAACCAATCGATCGGTCACACCACCTGAGAGACCCACAGCTCCATCTGGGACAGGGGGAGGAGGCATGAGGAAGGCAGCCATGTTGTCTGTAGTGGCAGTCGCTGTCAGCTCCCCAGTTTCACCTGCATGAATCATCTCCAGCCCAGATAGTCCTGATGCAAAAGAAAGATTGACATAACCATGAAGATAATCACAAAAGATGATTTAAAAATGCATCCATGTAGGTTGACATGAATAAAAAAGCTGACAAAAATATAATTAAGTCAGGGCAACAAGAAACTATACAAACTTTAAGTTATGGAATATATAGTTTATCCCGTTTTTTCAATAAACTTTGGAAAGAATTTGCAGCTAGCCTACAATTATGATCAAAATCGAAAAGTGAACTAAATGTGTTATATTTTATAGAAAAATAGTATTTATCCCGACCAAAAAAACTTGTATAAATAATTTGTTAAAAGAAAATAAGATTTGCCGTTTTGAATCTTTAAGGCTTATCATTTTCAAAATTTAAACTATTCAAGTGCAAAATAAATAAATTTAAACAAAAAAAAAACTCTAAAGATCTCACCAATAATATCATTCTTGTCTTGGATAATCATACCAGAGTTGCCAATAGCAATGAGACCTATGTACTTTGTGGTCAGGCCAGAAAGATCTGTTCCAGTTGGGATCATCTGGACAAACTGATGCTCTCCAGCAAGAGTAGCAATCCCGCCACTGGACGTGCCTACTGCATTAAGCCCTACAATCTCAGCAGCATGTGGGAGCGCAAACACTTGTAGCCCGCCACCATCATGACTCCCGGCTGTGGCATACATCTGACCTCCTGAAACTGGTGTGGACAGCAACGCTTGCAAAGTGGCATGGTTGGCTCTTATCAGATCTGGGATTGAATAAAAATAATACTTTTTTGGTACATGTTGCATCAAAATGGTACAAAAAATGTATTAAGTCTACTTCACACCACTTAATTTACACAGTGTATTCTTAAATCTTATAAAATATTAAATCTAAAATTGCTTTTGGCTATTATCATGGGCTGCGTTCATTGAAGAATAAAAGTTTGAGCATCTGTAAGTTGCCCTAGTTGGCATGTAGGTTTGTTTGTTGGGAATTTTTCCGACGACAATTTATATACTATGGAGGAAAGAATAAAATTAAATGATATTAAAAAAAAATGCATGATAAATAGGTTAAGTTTGAATCTCCTCATGATGCGACTTACTGCCTCCAGATCCAACCACTGACACCATTTGTGTGGGATCAACATCATGATCATCAGCCTCATCTGCAGCCTTGATCTGGACAAGATTGGTCATGTCTTCGTCTTCTTCCAGCTTGACAACAGCACCTGCTCCCTCTTCCACACCATCATCAAGTCCTGACGCGGACACAAGGGGAAGCTCCATCCACATGGGGCCATCACTAGTTGTCAGAGGTTCAACTTCAAATTCAGAAACGTCATCCTTTGTCATCACTGACATTTAGCAGCTGACATCTGTGCAGGTAGTGCAGCCTTTTCATATGAGAGTTAGAAAAAATAATTCTTCAATCATAGATTCTCATAAATGTACAATAAAAAAAAATAAAAATTAAAATTAAAAAAAACCTGAAAACGAATTGCAAAGATGCAAAGACTAAAAAAAACAAAAAAACATAGAGGGCATCTATAACACATCAATCCTCTAGAGAATACATGGAAAAAAAAAATGATTGTTCACTTTCAATTTCAGCTTGGGGTAAGGAGGGTGGAGGTGAATAAAAAATGAGTTTTTAAGCTCTGGTCTTTTCTCTCTGACGTACATCAAAATGAATTTGACCACCTTAAGTTTGATCTAGGATAGAAAAACTTAAAACGGCAAAGTTCATTTCCTGACTTATAAATATTTAATTTTGTTTTTAAAGTCTTATTAATAAGTTGCGAAAAATTGTAAACACTTTAGTATTTAACTAGATTATTTGTTTGTTAATCCTGGTACCCCATATAATCAAGTCCTATGGATGCAAGAATATGCATCAAACTCAAATGACATAAAAAATCAGGCATTGTTTGCAGCCCAATTATATCAATGAGATAGATTGGTGTCTTATTATTATGGAGGCATCTATTTAAAAAAATATTTATCCGCTGTCCATCTGATGGGCCTGCTAGTGTTTTATTTTTACAGGTGGTAAAAACAAATAAACCATAGAATTCATAAATTTCATACATTACATTCACAGTACTTATTTTAAAAGAGTGCCAGATATACTAGGTTGCAGGAGGCCATGGGCCCAGCTTAGGTGAGGGGCTCCCTCACTCCGTTATTATTCTACTTCTATGATGCATAATTTTACAAAGCGTTTTAAGGGGGTAGCTTCTTTTGGAGGGCCCCTTAAATCTGACACTGGTTGTTACACTAAGGTTTAATTAAGTGTCCCCCACCCCCTCCCTTTTTTCTCTCTCTCTCTATGATTTAGATCTACTCCCGCCATCCAACTTTTTGCTTCTCCAAGATCTAGATCTAGAAATCTAGAGATGAAAACGGGATGATCTCTGTGAATTATGATCTCTTTATCTTATTCATGAGTAAAATTGAGAGTAAATTCTGGGATTTTTAACAACTATGATCTAGTCTGGATTCTAGATCTCTAAATGGCGAAATTATTTTAACATGTTCATACGCAAAACTGGTCGAAACGCCGGTTGCATAGCCGTGGATAGGACTGCACAACAAGCACTGCATTGCGAATGAATGAAGACTTGGGTTGGGTGTGCCAATGGTGGTAGACTTGTGGAGGAAAATTAACTCATAATTAAGAGATAAATGCCCATGTATAATATTAGCTATATCTGAAACGTAATGCCCTGAAAAAAAATAATAAAAACAGAAATCGAAAGTAGCGCTTCCGATGAAAAATAAAGTTGATATCACAATGAGACTTATAGGGTTGAAAACGAGTCACAAACCTCGAAGTCGTTGTAAACAAAATGGCGTAAAGATGTAAAAACGAATATTGAGCGCATGCGCAGCGGCAGTGATTGGTTTTAGGCAAGGGTTACTGGGTTTAGGCATTGCAGTCTACATCAGCCAGCGAACAAGGTATCGATCCCTCGAAGGACAGTTGATAGAATATATATATTTAAAAAATAGGCGTTCTCACTGCACTGATGGAATATATAAAGGAAGAAAAAATTCATACAAACTAGATCAAACCTATATTTACATCTTGAAATACAAATGCCTTCATGATGTTCAGAAGATGAAATGCGCTAAACGTTCTCTCTCTCTCTCTCTCTCTCTCTCTCTCTCTCTCTCTCTCTCTGTCTCACTTTCTCGCCCCATCGCTCTCTCCGCATATATTATAAATATATACCCCCCCCCACACACACACACACACCGCTTAAAATTAATTAGACTTGCCAATTGTCATCAAAATTGCAGTAATCAACAAGACTGTAGCCAATATGTTTTGTAAAAGATAAACTTAAAGATGTCGTGGTGTAGCCTGTCGCTATTCTTCATCGTCGATATCATTTAACTTTAATTTTATAATTTATTTTTTGTTTTGTTTTGGTTGTCAATAAATTGTGGTATTTTTTTTCCAAATATTTGTAAAGCCTATATATTGTGCACGATAGCCTATTGCCAACAATTAAAAATTTAATAATCATCGAGTTCTTGATGTGTGATTTAAATAGGGACAACGCAAGCTACTTAGTTGAAAGTCTTGATATCTATTTTAGGTTTTAGTTATCTCATCAAGCAATAGCGACCGCAAAAGAAGGAGTATTGAGTACGTGTGCGTGTTATGCTAAATGCTGCGACGTAGCCTATTCTAAGGTAGTAAGTACAACCATTATCTAATTTTATAACCCCAACGAAATGTTATTTTTAATAGTAAACTGAGTTTGAGTTGATTTAACGTCCAACGAGTAAACTGAGTTTGAGTGGATTTAACGTCCAACGTCACTACTATAGCCTATAGTATATAGATGGGCCCCAAGACTGACGTCTGAGAATGTTATGTGCTGCCTGCCAAACACGGGGCAGGGTGGACTCCTGTCTCATCCGGTCACGTTTTATACTGAGCCAGGAGTCTAAGTCTTCGAAAAAAAAAACAACACAACACATCAAGTATACAAACACAAAGGCGTTTACCACAAAATGACCATGGTGTCTCTGCTTGTAGAAAAAAAATCAACCAAGGATAGAATGCACAAACAAGATGTAGCTTACGTCTCGTCATAACAAAGGCTTGCGACGAAACGTAAGCTACGTCATGTTAGTGAATTCTACCCCATGTCTCCTAAGAAAGTGGATTTACTCTTTGTGAAATAATATTCCCTTATGAAAATCTAACACAGTTACAGTACCGGTATCGAAAATCAGGAATGGTCAGTCTTTCTCTTTTTTTGCTTTTGATGCCTCTACTCGTCTAGAAAAACATCGAAATCATTTTTTTTTCTAATTAATATTATAATTATCAAATGAAAATGTATATTGTAACCTTTTCAATCGATGGCATTCATTTTTATAAAAGCAATCTTTTCTTTAAAACATCATTCCGAAACATTATTAGTGCTTTTTCCTACATGGCTGTATATATCGCACACCAGAAACACCAGTCTTTTCGCCATTTTTTTTCCATGGGAATGGCATTTCTCTTGGATTGCTATTAAGTTCATTTCAACGAAATTCTTTGGAAATGTAGGATAGACAATGCTAAAAATTGAACGATTACTAATAAATTTCAAATAACTCTGTAAAAATGCTGTTTGCTTAAAATGGGTAAGAAACTTTGAGATGTTTTTATGTTTTGTTTTGTTTTTATTTCTTTGGCTGTTTTTTTTTTACGAAGAGATACACAAACTCTTGCCATGCTTTAAACAACGCTGATAGAAATTGATTGACAAAGTGTGTTTGTTTTTCTCGTTCTTGCGTATAATTGCCATTTATAATATTTTGTTGGGATATTTTTATAAGGCACAAGAAAATTGACTCACATACTGCTATTATGTAGTCGCATTTACAAGCCATTGGTTTTCTTAAATTAGACCTAATTTTATTTTCTGATTTTAAGCTTACAATAAATAAATATTGAAGCATTCTAACGAATCGATGCAGTGTCGCGCGTTTTAAAGTGTACAGTATATCACGCGTGAACTTGTTGAACCGCAGAAAGATCCGTGCATTGATCTTAACTTGATGGTTTTGGATATTTTGGATTTGTTAAATGGATTTAAGAGAAAAAAAATATAATTGTACCGTTGAAGTAGGACTCAGAAATAATTAAATCAATGAAAGCCTCTCAGGTGACTTAACTGCTCATTAGACAGGACATAATAATATTGTAAACAAAGGACCATAGAAACTCAATCTAACCTTCCGAACGCACCGCGACTATACTTCGTTTGAACTAGTACACATTTTAAAACAGCGATCGTAAGTTGTCCTTTGTTGTCGAAACAAAGCATTTGTATAAGATGAAAAAAAAAGTATGTGTGGAAAAAGGAGACGGGAGTTTTAACCTATGTAACCGGTTGATAGAAAAGCAAAGTTTCAAGTCAATTAGAGGAGCCGTTTCTTTGTTTTTCTTATTGTAAAACGTTTTGTCTAATATAGATACGACTATTTTCGTTCATCATCAAATTTTTGCTTCAATCTTATGGGCGAAATGTTTTTCATCGTCGTTTTATATTCGTCATTTCAAGGCCACGGGAAAGCAACCAAAATTTCAATACTCACATTGAGACCCAATCAAAAAAATATTTGTTATTTTTGTAACAAAGACGACATCAACAACAACAACAACAACAACATTATGGTAGTTCCATGCCAAATGTTTTTTTTAAAAAGGTAAGTTTTAAGATGGTCACATTAAACTGACACCGTCACAACCAGTAAAGGGGGGTGGTATGTATTGTGAGATAACCAGAGATAGACAGGTAGAGGGAGAGAGAAAAAGGGAGAGAAGAGGGAGAGGGAGAAGAGAGAGAGAGAGAGAGAGAGAGAGAGAGAGAGAGAGAGAGAGAGAGAGAGAGAGAGAGAGAGAGAGAGAGAGAGAGAGAGAG